>VZTT01000729.1:0-24281 GCA_013400855.1 Buphagus erythrorhynchus
TACCTGTCAGAAATCCACGGCATAACTTTGCATTTAGGTTGGGAGCTTTTTTCAGAATTTCTTTGAAGGACTGAAATTTCTGAGAGTCAAATGGACTTGAAGGAACATAAGAGCAGAAGAGCAAACAGTTTGTAAAGTGATGCTTTAGTGCCTTATGTTGCATATTTTTATGAGGTTATATAAAGTATTGTGATCTTCCTCCAGCATTAGGTCCTTGAGCATGCCAACAGATGAGACAATATTGTGTTAAATTGGAAGTGGTGTGACTGTCTCAGTGATTAAGTGGATTTCCCTATACTTTATACCAGAGAAGTTTGGATAATACAGTGCTAGGGACAGACCTAAAAGCATTTTTGTTACTTCTGGATGTAAAGAAGAAAGAGTTAAGGTACAAGGAAAGTATTAGCTGAAGAATGTGTATTTACATCTTAACTTTTATATGAAGTATAAGGTAATGAGTTAAGTTATATATGGTTTAATGCACCAAAATTCTTGTATGAGCTTTGTTAATTTAAAGAAGCCTGTTCCCCAAAGCAGTACTTGATGCAGGCACATGTTTCTATGTGCTTCCATGAGCATGGTCCTAAAGTAGAGTGCCTCTCTGCTGCCACTGCTGCAAATGACCTTGAGTTTCTCCTCAGTGTGTTCTGGCTACTCACGATGGGGCAGGTACAGGGTGTGTTGTGTCTGAGAGCAGGGAAATCCTGCTGGGTGGGATTGACCCTCCACTTCTCCTCACCAGCTTTGGTATGGCTCCCTTTCCTTTCACAGGACTGTTTCTAACTGACACATGGTCGCTCAGTGACCTCCCAGCACAGTTAAGATTTGTGAATTGTCAGAGTTAGTGAATTCTCACAAAACCTGATGCCTCCACTTGGGAGCAAACATTCCTGTCTGCCTTCATGCTGCTGGAAAGAGGCAAAAGCTGCTGCAAATGATGTGGGGAGAAAGGGAACTGCTTGAGCACTGGTAACACCTGCTGTGTCCCACCTTTCTGATCTGCTGAGTGGTTTCAGAGTGAGACTAAGTTATTCTCTTGACAGAGTTATTTATATACTCTGTGACTCAGCTGTCTTCTGAGGGATGGCAGCCTGCCTGAGAAACAAACTTTGGGCTGCCACTTGTGTTGTTTTTTTCTTTAAATATTCATTCCATGATGTTAGATCAGTGATGGAAGTGCTATAAGCACCAAAACAGTGATGAAAAAAAAAGAGTGGAAATTGTTTTATGTTAATCATAAACTGAAAAGATGGTCAAAAGTGATTTGCTGTTTGCATTTTCCTTCCTTGTATCAATAACAAAAGACCTTCTGCTTCAGGAGGATTTAAAAATAGGAAGTCAGTGTTTCCTCTTGAGCCTGAACTTCATTTTACATCTGCAGAGTTTCTGTCTTGGTACAGTAATTTCAGTGGGTGCTGTAAAATGGTTCCTAATTTATAATAACGATGAAAAATCAGGATCAGTTCGTCCTTTGTTCCTATGGATTAGGAAATTATTTCTTTTGTGTGAGGCACAAGGTAGAGCTTAATGAGATGTTCCTTGGATTTTTGCAAGGGCTGTTTGCTTAAGTGGGCAAAATTTAATCTGAGAAGAATTTCCATTGTTTTTGGGAGAACTCAGTTTGTAAGTCATTGTATTACATGACTTCACCTTCACCCTGGGTTTTTTGATGTCATTTTGCTGTGTGTTTTCATTAATTTGTGTGCAGTAAGGTTTCTTTTTTTTTTGGTGGGGGAGGGAGGGAGGGACAGTATTCCTCCCCATATCCTATGGTCTTTCTCTGTTCTGTAACAGTAATTGTTTTGTATTTCCTTGAGGCAATGAGCCATTCCACTGGTGGGAGACAATATTTTTTTTTTTGCAGTGAATTATGTGTATGAAGAGACAGAGTATGTGAATTGGGTTTTAACCTTCATTGCTATTGGTTTTCACCTTTTCCAATCTTCTTTTCACACTGTCTTTTTGAACCTAGTTTCTAGTGATTTTGTGGTGTTGCCTTTGTTTTTGCTACAAGTTAATGGAAGCTTAGCTGTATCAGATGTTTGCATGCCCGCTCCTTTAATCCAAGTAAATTAATCTTTATGAATTCAAAATCATCTTTATTCATATTGTCCTTGTTGTTAATTTAAAACAGAAATCCCTTAACAATGTAGCAGTGCATTCAAATAAGAATTCAGAATCCTTACAGCCAGATTATTTTGGTGTTACAGTGTGTCATATAGCAATGCCTGGAGCCTCTTGGCTACAATACCTGTTACTGGGATGGAAAATCATAGTAGGTGCAGAGGATGTGTTCACCTCTGACTGCAGCTAAACATGCCATCTGTTTGATCTTCAGCTCAATTTTTATTTTTTTTAAAGTAGATCCCTTGGTGAGAAGGAGCTAATTGATGGCCAAGGGGGCTCTTTTAGCTTGCTTCAAGTTTCTGCCTAGCATGGATCTGTTGCAGGTTCTTTGTGCTGTCTGGATCTAAATAATCTCCCATGAAATGAAGGTAGAATGTGTAGGAGAGGAAATCCTGTGCAGAGGGGGATAGATACTGATCACCCACTCATGAGTGATGAATTTGTGTCCTAGAGGGGGGATTCTCTAAACCTTTATTTTACCTTAGAACTGGTAAATACTGCTACTTGTAATCCAGTTTCCTCTACTGCACAGGAAATGCTGAGAAACATGAGAAATGTGTTTCTCTCTTTTCTGGATTTGGTGTACTGATTGTGTCCTTGAGAAGGACATTTACTTCTCATGGTGATAGTTTAGGTGGCTGTGGGTGGCTGCAAACAATACCTAAAGCCAAGAAGATCAGAAGGGACATTTCACTTGGGCTAAATTAAAGTGGAAAAGTCAGGCTAATTCTAATGTTTCACAGATGGAAAGGCACAAAATATTTGATGAGCAGAAAGCTTGGTGTGATTTCAGTTACACGACACTAATGTCAAATAAGCAATTATACAGAAGTCAAATTTCTCCTGTAAATTTGTAACACAGTGGAACATTATGCATAATTGCATTACATATTGTTTTAAGGAAGAAACTCATATTCCAGGCTGCATTAGCTTTCAGAGTCTTTGAAATATGTCTGTTGAACACATCCTGAAAAGTTAGAGACAAGATTACCATTGATTTTTATTCACAGCAAGAGATTTAGTGGAGAATTGATGCTGCAGTTTCAGTTATATTTCTTTACATACCTGTTGCCTTAAATTTTGATGTCTTTATTCTCAAGATCCCTGCTTTCCACCAGTCATGATTCTGGGTATAGTTTTTGACCCAGTTAACAGTGACTCAGCCATTGCTGCTCCTGGGTTCCAGCTGTCCTGTTCCCCGAGGTTACAGCCTGGGCAGCAGAGATGCTGGAGGCAAATCTCTGATTCTGTCCTGCCCCTACAATTCACAGTCTGACATTTTAATGTGAATGGCACTTTAAATATCCTAGGCCATGAACTGGAGTGTCTGAGGAAAGGGCCCATGGGATAGTGATCTGAATGTGAAAGTAGCTTAAAATCAATTTGGTCACCTGGAATCCCATTATCCCTTTTCTCCTGGCAGCTTTGGACCAAACACTGAGCTTGTTCTGTCCTTATCTGCACTAAATGTCCACTGTTTGTGCACACATAATGATTGTTATCTAGAGTTAGGAAGTTGCCTTGAGGATGTGTCTGTCTCAGAGGTGTTGTGAAAAAGATGACCCTTGGAAAAGACTCTAAAGATCAGTTCATCATCTGATATCAGATTACATATAAGGTTATTATTCTTCTGTATCATGAAAAGCTGCTCAGGTGTGTGGTCTCAACTGTCTTAGGCCTCAAGCTGTAAAGTTTTTTGTACTGTTCAGAGATGGGGGTGGTAGCTCTGTTTCCCAGTGTGCATTTCCTTAATGTAATGGTATTTCTATTAGACATGTAAATTCTAAACTAGGAAGAGTCTTATTTCTAGATAGTTCTAAATGCAGATAGTGCTGCTCTGAATCTATAGGATTAATCAATTCTTTCTGTCTGTTATGTTCCCTAATTTCTGTTCTTCTGAATTGTTTTGTTTTGCTAACACACTGTGACAATTTAGATTTGTGGTTTTGGGTTAGAAGTGGGGCTCCCTCTGTTCCCATCAGCTCTTCAGCTTTTGAAAACTAAAAGGCTTTGATATTGCTTTCTTTTTAAACCCATTTCTTAAAAAGAATAATACAATATAAATTGCTGGCCAAAATAACCTTCTGAAATGTGGTTCAGAAGCAAAAATTCAATTCTGAATGTCAAAGTACTGATAGGAACACCAGTAGATCCAGAGTAGAAAAATTACTAATCCTATTTCAATGCAGAATTATGGTTTAATGAGAAGCATTCCACAAATGTGGGATAATACAAAAGAAATTAATAGGAAAGAAAAAAAAGATTAGTATTTCTGCTTACCTTTACAGAGGTATATACCTGCTTTTCAAACAAAGTCATGACCAACCTATGGAAGCTATAATACAGCTAGAATAATACAACATAAATTGCCTGATCCTTGTGGATTGATGTATTTAGTGCTCTAAAGCCTTGCCCTGCCTCCATTATGGTCCAGCTTGGCAGGTGATAATGGGAGATACATGGTAACATAATGTTTTATAGTGCTTTGCAATATTCAGGATTTCTGTACTGTTGTAATACAGACTTTGTTGATCCATGCTGTGAGTACTGACCTGATATTTTTCCTTCTTTGTCTCAATCACACTGTAAATAGGGGAACCACAGTAATTTTTAGGAATGGATATGATTCAGTGGCAGCTAAAGCATGTTCTCCATTTGCTCTGTGATGAAAAACTGTGTAAGAATCCCTCCATAACAGGCTACTGATCCTTATAAAATGCATTTGTACAAGTTCACTCATTATCAGCCACTGTCAAAGAAACAAGTCCTTTCTTTCATCTCAAGGTGAAGTGCTCTGAATGACAAGCACAAGAGAAATAATACAGTAATTTACTGATTTAAGGTGTGGGAAGTTGATTCACACTTTACAGAAACAGCAGTGATTGTGAGTCTACCAATGAAGGATTTTTTGACTTCAGATAAAGGGTTGCTTTTGACATATTTTGCAGTGGAGTTTATTAAACAGAGGAACAAAATGAACACCTAATTTGTGTTATTGAAAGTCGGTGTTTGCATATACAGCTGTAATATTTGAAATGCCTCTTTATTCTAAAGACAAATTTACAGATCCTGCTGGGACCACTATCCTGTGATGGTAACAACTGCTGACAATATTACACCAAGCTACTGAATGCTTCCCCTTTACTTGCATTGTTTTGTGCAAAAGTATTACATGTATTCTGCACAGGCCACGTTGACTCATATAATTCATCTCTTTTGACTCCTTTATTAGTACTTTTGCCCTTTCAGACAGTTTGAACAACCCTATTGACAGCATTTGGAATTCTCCTGGAAGCTCATTCTTGAAGTGTAATTCTTGTAGGAGGTGTGTTTGTAGGGCTGCCCTAAGACTGGGAGATTTTGGGTTGCATCCTTCAGCCTCCTGTTCTGCACAGGGTACAAGGCAATGAGAAAATGTATCTGGAGGGAAAAGGGAGACTGAGAAGAAGCAAATATTCTTTCCCGTGTGGCAGCTCTCTGACTTAGATGCTGGGCTTACAGGAAGATGTAAGGGATGCTTGGTTTCTGCAGTCACAAAGCACAGCTTCTGGAAATGTCAGACACTCGCTCCTGGCTCCTGCTGAGCACCAACCATGGCAGGCAGGCAGCCCCTGGAATTTGCTTGCCTTTGAGTCCCCAGCTGAAGCAGACACTGTGAGCACTGTGAGCATCCCTCCCAGGCACAGCACTGAATGCACACAAGTGGAGGTGTGTGTTCCTTGAAGAGGTGAAGACTTGATAGAAAAGGTTTGTTCTGTTTCAGATACTGCAGAGGTAGCAGTTCACTCACATCTTAAAACTGCCCTTAAGGAAAGGTATAAGTCAATATTATTTCAGGCAGAATAAAAGGTAGAGTGTGTTAATAGAATAATAATGATAGAAGCACTGAAAGGCTGCCTTATTGCCTGAGATGACTTTGTTGCAGCAAGGCAGGACTAGCACTCGATCAAATCATTAACTTCTTGTTTTCGAAGGTGCTCTCTGTGCCCACGTGTGGGTTCCTCACCTGCCCAGCCCCACAGCTGCTGGCCACGCTGGCCAGTTGAGCTGTGTCCCCCAACAGGAGCTGCCAAGCCCTTGTAGTGACACTCTGAGTGCCTGAATGTCCACAGGGACTCTGCTGTGCGGTGGCCTGGCTGCAGACAAGCTCTGCAGGGGTCTGTCACCACAACCTGGAATAGAGTTAAACACTCTGCTTAGTGGATGGTAATGAGGTAAAAGGCCAAAAGATTCTCAAACTTGCCATAAATTGTGTCTCAAAGTCCTGCCTCTTGAATTTTACATTCAAGAGCTGTAAAGTAATGATAGGAGAAATTTCAGTANGTATATTCATTCCTGTCTTTGTGTTTTCCCATTCTTAGTTCTGTACTTAAAATAGTAACCCCAGGAGATGTAGGAAAAAATGAAATTGTGATAGAAATCCTGAACTGCTTTTCAAAGCAGTGCAAATAAGCAGTCAGGTTTCAAGGAGATTAGTCAGTAGTTTCAAACATTTCCAACATGAGGTGTATGTGTGTTCCTAAAAGTTTGCTGGTCACATGAAGGAGGATCTTGACAGTTTTTCAGATAAATAAGAGAAAATAAAAAACAAATCCTGTAAACCAGAAGTGATTTAGCCATTGGGGCTATCACAACAGCCTTGATGGTGATGGGACTCCTCGAGGACAGGAGGGGGAATGGAGCTGCAGGAAGGGTGAGCAAACTCCCCAGCAGGTGCATGTTGGCATTTTCCTGTGAGGGCAGAGCCCTTGTTTTTCCCTGATGGGCCACTGTACGTGATGATCTGCATGCACAGAGCTGCCTCTGAGCTGTCTCTGCCTGCATGCACTTATTCCAGATTAATTGCTGCTCTTTCCTAAATGCTCAGTGTACTGACCTAGTGCTGGCATTACAAAAAGAGCAAGGGCTGGTGGGTTTCTTATCACCATGTTGGTCCTTTACAGCATGAGAGGTGCTCCTGTTGCTCAGTTTTGAATTGTCCAAGGACAAGCATTTGTGATGTCAGGACTGCTTTGGATGTCTGGGTTCTGGATGGAGTGACCTCCTGGCATGGATGGCAGGAGCAGACAGGGCAGCAGTGGAGCAGGACAAGCTCCAGGAGTACAGGACATGAGCTCTGGGTACAGGGGGCAGTGGGAGAAGGGCAATGGCATTGCTGCAGGCAGACAAAGGGACTCATGGGCCAGGGGAGTCTCAGCCAGGGTGTGGAAAGCAAAGGGGGAAGGAAGGGCAACTTTGCAAGGACACAGTGGTGGGAAGGGAGGCAGGACTTCTTTTGAAATCAGAAGATTTGTGTTTTGTATCCAGAGAGTTGTGTTTTTCTTGTTTAGGATTTTGTGTTCTTGTTAAACAGCTTTGGAGATGGAAGCCTTTGTGTGCTCCTGGCAGGGTGTCCCTGCAGGCTGCTCCTGCAGCAGGTGCCCTCCAGCTGGCTCCAGGGCTGCCTGTGGGCTGCTGTGTCCTCTCCTGGCTCCCACCTCACCTGCATCCCCAGTGGAGTTCCTAATCTAGCACCAGCAAAGTCTTACTAGAGCTTGCCGTGCCCCTCACACTCAGTCCTTAGCATTACGAGATGAGGATCTGCAGGTGCACCCTGGCTGCTGCAATATTCCAAGTGGACAGCTCGTCCTGATCTTTTCCTCAGAAACCCAAGCAATCTCCTACTTGTCCCTGTCAATGCTCATTGTTGCTAGAGGAACAATCAGTTATTTGAATCTCCTAAGAAATAATTTTAGCCCTGAAATGTTTTTATTTATGTTCTTTTTTTTTTACTTAGCTGGACCAGATAAATGTGCATATTTAACAAAGTATTTCCTTCTTGAAACTAAGTGGGAAGTTGCCAGAGATTGAGAGAGGATGAATATTCATATAAACCTTCACTAAAAATGTCAATAGTTATTGCAACCAAAAATATACTTTTCTTAAATCTTATGTTACTTCTTAGATATTTGCTATGTTACTGTGACAAGATCACAAATTCGTGTTGCAACATACACATCACTGGACTGTTTTCTGATGGGTGCTCCCCTGCCTCTGGCTGGTCCTGTCACTGCACACAGCTGTCTGTGAGGATGCTGTGACAGCCAGAAGTGACCTCAAGCCCTGCTCTTGCAGGGATGCTGAGTCCTGCAGAGCAGGAGTGGCATTGCTGAGGAGGAAAATGGGGCTTGGAGGCAGTTGAGACAGACTGTGTTTGGAGTGTTGGAAGAGGCAGTGTCAATGCTGGGTGGTAACTGTCCTGAGAAATCAGGTATTTCAAGGCAGCTCTGGGACCTCTTTGTGTCCTAGGCTCTCTGAGTTCTTATTGTGACTTATTGAGGTCTGTTATTTGTGCACTTCACAAGGTTGCTATGGAATTTATTAGGCTGAATTGTGAATGCAGAGAGCATTTGCCTTCAAAAGAGAAAGAAATATGGTTTGCAGGGCTGCCTACAGATTTCAGATATGCAAATTCTGTTTCTTGGAACCTTTAAAAATATTTTTTTTGCTCACATTTCCTCTCCATACTTGGAGTTTGGAGAATTTTGCTTTCTAATTATTTCTTTTGGGGAGGGTTATGTGAGAATAAGAAGAAGACAGAAACTCATGTCTGACAACTCCCAATTTCCTCATCACTGTGCACAAGGGGCACTTCCTAATAGCAGCAGCGTTCTCCATACGTCTGTAAATTAATTTGTTTTTTCAGTAAAACCAGGAAGAGTTTGGATTGATTTGGGGAGGGATTTATTCAAATATACAAAAACAAATAGAGTTTGCTGTTTGAGGTATATTACTGTGAGCAGGAGGGACAGCAGAAGTTTACCTGGAGCAGGATCCATGAACCTTGGGGGTTTTTAGGCAGGTAAGATTTCAGAGAGCCAGACAGAGCAGCAGGATCATGTTTGGGGCTTACCTAATGACATCTTGGTTCCCATCTTTGAAACTGGGAATGTAGGCAGCCACTGCCAGGGTCTGGGAAGTCCTGGATCCCTAAAGATCCCTGGATCTGTCAGGGAGCTAGGCATCTGTGAAGGTGGGAGGTGGAGGAAGTGCTCTCTGTGCAGTAAGGTCAGCCTTGAGTTTTTGTGTAACAGCTCAGCAACACAAGTTCATGTTTTTTGGTTGCAAAAGAGCCTTTGACTAATTTGATCTGTGTGATGGGACAAGAAATAAGCCAGGTCTGGGGTAGTTTTAGATTTTACAAGAAAGACTTAGTTACAGAACTGTAAAGACTGGAAAAGGAAAGTGGGTGGAAAAGCAATATTTCTAGATTGCTTAGCTAAAGAATAGTCTTAGTGCAGTTGGATCACAGTTACAGATGGAATTCCATATGTGAAAAGAAATACAGCTCTGGATGATGACCAAGCAATGTTCTTCAGAGTCTCATAAAAGCAAGGTAAAAATAGGATTGTTAAAAGAGAATTCAATCTCAAAAATATTGGAAAGTATTTTTCTAAGAGAACACCTAAAGGAAAGTGAAAAGAGAAACTACCCAGGGACTAGCTGTGTTGAGCTCTTTCTGCAAACAGATTGTAGAGTTATCACTTCTTTACTAGAAGAATTTTGTAAATTCTTTGGGGATAATTTTCATTTGTATCTGAAGGAGGAAGTCAAATTCAAGACATTGAAATGTAATGCAAAAAGTCAAACGGAAAAATAGAGACAGATCAACCAGAAATCTGAGAGATCCTCATACTGTGTTTTAATGAATTCTAAATATGAAAGATTTATCTTTTAATATTCCCCTTGGATATTTTCAGCCATCCCTGCATCTGCTTACCAAGGCTGTGACATTTTTCAAATGACCTCTCTACTTTTAGTAATCTTAAATCCTGTTCAAAATCATGTTATGTCTGAATATTAAGTTTTAAGCAAGGTAATGGATTACATTTTGAAGAGCTGCATGATTACTCTCATCTGTGCTAGTTAAACCTTGATTTTTGCCTTGGCTGGATTAGTTTCAAACTGACAAAACAGCTCTTGCTTGAGCTGGAGGAGGATCTCAGTCCTGCAAGCAATGCAAAGTCACAGCCAGTTGGAAGGTGTCTCAGCTTCAGTGTCAGTGTTGCAGGTGCTTTTTATTCCTTTATTTCACACTTTCTCCCAGCTCAACCCAAAAGCTTACCCCTTCAAAAGGTAACACTGTAATGAGGTATTTCTGGTTCTGAGCATTTATAAAAGTGTCAGCTTTCCAGCCAGGGCAGTAACTATAACTTGTTTTATAATTGTGGGCATGGAAGCACGAGGGGACACAAGTGTTGGCATCAGCAGTGGGAGCAAGAACAGGGCCCAGCACTCCTGGTCCAGGGTCTGGTGCAAACTGCTGCAGCCTGTCACTGGGGGGCTGCTAGGGGTGGATTAGTTTGGAAAATCCAGCCAAGAATCAAATTTAAAACAAAATTATGCTATTTCCTGGCAACTAGCAAAGCTAAATTAAGCCAGCCAATTCCTGCTAAAATCACAGCAGGGAAAGCAGAACAAGCAAACCAGAGCTCTATTTTGCAGTTAGATCCTGTGCTATTTTTAAGTCATCCTGACAGCTTGTTAAATGCCAGTCTGGAGAGCAGCTCCAGTACTGACTGTCACTTTAGCCCTTTTCCAGGGGAGCTGTGCCCTGGGAGGGTGACTGGCAGCACAGAGCCCATTCCATATGGGACTCAGCCCCTGCAGCAGCCTGGGCACTCAGGCTGTGGCTCTGAACCTCTGCTGGTAGTTCTCCATATGGTCTCAGCACTGTTACATGCTCAGATTGTGCTGCATAATTTTGAATGACACATTTTGATGTTTCCAGACCCGTGTGCCCTCTGTAGAACACACTTGGCAGTAAATACAAGTTGCACAGGCACCCTGAGAGATCTTGGCTGGCCCTCTGAGAGGCTGTCAGGCATCCTCGTGCCCAGTGCACCAGTCTGAGCAGTAAGAGAATGGATTTTCTGAATATCCAAATATATTTACAATTCTGGGGAGGGAAAAAAAAAATCGAAACAGTTGTCCTAATTTCTTGGGTGGGACATGGTATTCACACCTCCTGAGCTGCTGTCACACTGAGGTGCTTGTGTTAGAGGAGGAGTTTCCAGTCTCTGCCAGTGGCAGATAGCACAGCATGTCTCTTCTCTCCATCCATGGATGCATTGCATTGTCTGTAAAACTTTTTGTGACAGACTTTGAATAGCCTGGGAATGTCAATGGCAGAGCTGGATTGAGAATTCAAGAGACCATTTACAATGGATCATAGGAAAGGAGTGTCTCCATTTTCCTTTGTGGTACTTGCAGCCTCTCATTTTCTATTAGTGACATGTTCTGCAGAGTGAAGCAAAGCTTTCTTGTACTTAATTCAGGGTAGCATTGCTGATGCTTTGTAAACCTGATAAGAATTGAGTACAGGAGCACAGAGTGCGAAGCATGATAATTCCCTAGATTTCTTTTTTGTATTGAAAATTTTGTCGTATCAGAAGTTACAACTGAATAACAGAATCTTATCACAAAATATTTTAATATGGTGTAAGTGAAACCACATAGTATTAATTTCTTTTTGAATGCAGAAATCTTTTGTTAAATCTAAATATTTTCCTAGTCCTACTTCAGGCAGTATTTTAGTCCCATGGGAGTTCCATGTCAGATCTCTGAGCATTTACACTCTGAGAGTGGTGACAGCAGTGCCCAGGAAGGATGGCTGGGGCAGGGGACAGCAGAGGGAACCTGTGCCACCAGGCAGCAGGGGAGGGCACTGGGAGCAGCTGGTGCCTGATCTCATCAGTGTGCCAGGAGACAGAACTGAGATGGAGTTCATTGCTTTTTCAGTGCAGTTTTCTTCATAAGCAAGGATTCTGCATGGCTTTTAGGATGATATTAATTGGTTTGTACTTAACATACAAATTAGTTTTTAAACAGCATTATGATGGTGACTTGCCTCATCAAAGCATGTTAAAAGGAGACTAATATGCTGAGTGGTTTGAATAATCTTATCCTTGTTTATTTTTGCTGTGCTTATTAATATTAAGGAAACAAATTGATAGAAGGCATTCCCCGATTGGTACTTTCTGTCTAAATGGAAAGTGGATGATTAATTGTTGGTAGGTGACTATTTTAGCATGAGCTCTCACTTTGTCCATATATGCAGTTGGGGAAGCAAACTGGATTAGTTAAAGTGTTATTTGCAAATGCATCTGAAAGGATTTGGTGCTTGAGACTCAGTAAAAAATTTCATGTTGGCAAATAGACTGATACACTGGCTCTTCAGTGGACAGACTCCATAATGTCCTTCTTACATTTACCCCCTTCTAATCCTTTCATGTTCCTTAAATTTAACACTTTCTAGTGAAAAATTATATAAAAACATAAATATTATATTAAAAAATATAAAAATGTATTAAAAATATTTAGTGATCAGCTTGAACATCAAATGTGAAGTCATATAATCTCCAAAAGGCACCAGCTAACTTCTGAGGGAAAAAAACACCCTGAGTCCAGTGCTACAAGTCCATACCTAATTTTATGTGCTAAAACTCTGTATGGTGTCAGCACAACCAATTCCTGCAGAGCAGCCAGGCAGTTCTGATTTGCTTTTTACTCCCACTTTGTTGAGTTGGAGGTTTTTATTATGCATTTAATGACAGCTGTGCTCTGGTGGCCTTGATTGCTAAAATTGATGTCTATTTAGGGTGCCATTATAATTATCCAGGTATATGTTGTTATTGTGTTGTTTTCAACATCCTGAAGTCCTACAGCTGAAGGTTTCCATTTGACACACTTGGGTGCACAGTATGCAGTACAGGATAGGATAATGAAACTCCATCTTCCCAGTTTTATTGGCCTAATCCTCTCCATCTCTTTATTAGTTTATTAAAACATCCCTTCCCTCCCAGCCTATCAAAATTATACTGCCTAATGCACATAGTTACCTTTACTTTAGAGTCAGTGAGCGTGAGGTGTTTTGGGGTTCTTTTTAATGAAATCTTTGTGTTTTGGGATCCTCATTTTCCTTACCAAATTCCATCATTTATGACTCAGGAACTCTTGATGACAGTGTGTTGAAGTGATCCTTTCCCATTACATGGTACCTACATGGTTAACCAAAACTCAGACCTGTATCAGATTTTATCTTCTTTGCTATAGCTCTTAACTGCAATCTTTACCCAGAGACTGCTTTTAATTTCCACTTAGAGCATCTTAGATCCTCTCCTACTGTCTGCTATATCCTAGATCCTTTGCATTGGTATAACCATAGAGAAGGGATTGGCATCAAAGAAAGAAAATAATTGAATACGTTCCTACATTGAAAGGCAGTTTAAATATATGTCAGATTAAAGTTTCTTTCCCCAAAATGTGTTGCCCCAGGGTAGGAAGGTTCAGAGACTCACCAGGAGCCAGTACTTTGCTCCCTCTATAGAAGAAACAAACCTTTTTGCAGTTATATGTTTGCAAGAGGCACTAACATGACATTATTCTACTCTTATTTGAAATCCTGAAATGTTATGTTAGAGAGATACTGCTATTGTGTTAGAAATGTATCCAGCAATAATGGCTTGATATTTTTACAGGCATCTGTGAATTGGTGTCATATTTGTGGTTTCATTATTTTCTTACTTCTTCCATTACTGCTCTGTTGTTTTCTGCAAACAGTTTCAGGGGCTTAGGAGTTGAATTTTGAGAAAAAGACTTCGTTGTGGGTTTTGCTGAGCCTGAATTGGTCCTTTTCTGGAGTCACCTATCAGTGTCACAGGAGTGCACTTCTTGGTGCCTCATGTCCTGGCTGGCCCCTAGAAAGAGCTTCTAAAGCACACACATTGCCAGGAGAGTTTCCACATTTACCCTTGCACACATGCACAGAATTTGGGAGTAGATTTCCAAGTGGTTGCATCGAGATCTTTTTAAACACTCAGATATGAGTATGCTTTGCATAATAATTATATTTAGATGTAATTGCTGAAGTCTTGGAAATATGAATGTCTCAATAGATTATTCAGTTAATTCATGGTAAGTGCAATAATAGTCCCTGCTGTGTTTCACATCCACCTCCCTGCAAAATGGATTTTTGTATTTAACAAAAAGGTACCTATTTATGCACAGCTCTATTTGTGCTTATGGAGTAAAAGTAGGAGAAACACTTACATGGGACAAGTTAATATCTTATTCATAGTTACAGTGAACAGTGGGGGGAAAGTCAATACCTGCATGGGTATTGTCCAGTGTGACAAATGATATTGAGAGCTCGTGCAACACACTTGCTGTAAAATGACTTTTTGAAGTAGGTGATAAAAAAAATATCTGTTCACAGAATTCAATATTTGTACAGAAGTTCTTTGTTTCTTTTTTGAAGGCAAACCTTTAGTTTCACCGAATTGTTTCTGCTGGTGTTTGCAAGGCTGTCAGGACCAAAGCAATCCCTGGACAAAAAAAGCCTGTCTGGCCCAGAAACTTGATCCCTTGATTCATCTAAAACTACATTTTATCTTTTATTCCCATTGCCTTTATCAAACTCTCTCCCAGCAGCGCTGTGTAAGGGGTTGGGAAGTGCTGCTAGACCAAGATTGGCTCTGAAATGAGCCCTTTGAGTAGCCCAAGAGATTTGTGCTTCTGGAGAACCACTGGAGAGAAACAGCCTGGAGCACCCCTGCTCCTTGAGGGGAGATTATGCAGACCTGTGGCCCATGCAGGGTTTTATTTGTCTTCCTAGTTAGTATTTAAAATATTCCTTAAAAGCAATGCATTTAATAACAGGATTCAGTGGAAAATGCTGTTTTATTATAATTTTATAATATATTTCTGTTTTCAAACTTAAAGTAAATGCCAGGAAATTATATTTTGAGATTGTTTTAAATTCTGAAAATATGAGATTCTACTCCATAAATGCTTTAAAATACTGAAGATTTTAACTATGAACTTGCAAAACTACTTTACAAGGCATTTCTGATTTCTCAGTATCATCTGAGTTGAAAGAGGGAAGGACAGCTGTGTAATTGTGGAGGTGTGTGTTACACACATCTATGTGGGGTAGCTGCAGCTACACTGACCACAGTGATGGTGTTTTATAAATCACTTTTATAATATCCCACTTTTCCTGGAAGTTTAGTGTCTTACTGTGTTAACTACAATGAAATACTTCTTGCAAAACTTTATGAGTTTCATGAGTAATAGTACATAGTGGGAAAAAAAGTCATTAAAATCTTTCCAAAATACAAGAAGTGTCACCTGTGTGCACTCCATTTTTCCCAACCTGGCCTCTTATGCAAAAGAGTGGCAAAATGTGAGCTGGAAGTGAATCTCTGTGCCCAGGCCTGTCACACAGGCTGACACATCTCAAGTGAGAGCAGTTGCTTCAAGCACTGTTTTCACTGGGAGTCTTGAAGCTTTCCTCTAAGCCTTGGAGTGACCCATCCACAGTGTCTCTGTCCAAATTCAAACGGGCTGGCAGGCCAGGGAGACCAAACCTTCTGATCAGTACTGAATTAAACTTCTTTTTAGATAAAAAATGGATACTATTTATATATATTAGTCATTAGCATTTATTGAACAGAGCTGTGAAGAGGCATCAGAAGACACAGGATCAGTTACTATACCCTGTGGGTGTATAATATCCCCATCCCAGGATTTGATTTCTTTTTCCTGCAAGCAGAAGAAATAATCTTAGAAGGGAAACTGTTGGCTTGAAAATTCACAACAGCCAAGGTTCAAAGAGGTAAAGGCAAGTTTGTTGCAGGACAGATTTTTTCCTTCTCTTTGGAAAACACAGAACTCATTTGCTTGGTCATACTGTACCAAAGCTGTGCACAGAGGCAATTGGATATTTGTTTGGCTGCATTTCTTGTTTCTAGTGGAAATACAGATGAAAACTATAAACCATTAATCTTCAGTTTAGTTTTGCTAAGTATTGAGCAGCATTTAAAAGCAATTACTTTGCTTCACAGCAGAAGTCATTAGAAGAGAGGGATTTAGCAGCTGCTTCAGCTCAGTGTTTGTATGAGAGCAGGCTTATTTCTTGGTTATATGGAAGGAGTTACAAAACAGGTAAAAGTATTTACTTAGGCCTTCTATTTAAAGCTCAGCTACAGCATGGCTCCTCTTCAAAACAAACACAGTGTTCTGGGATGACCAGCCCCTCTTGGTTGCTAGGAGATGCTTGAATCCCAGTACTGCCAGCATGCTGCTGGTACCCAAACACTTTAATGCTTCCTCCATTTCTGGAATGCTCCAATGTGCAGCAATGACAGTGAAATCACTGCTAGGGCAAGAGAGAGAAGTAACATCAATGAAATTACCATGGTTTTAAAGAATGAGCAAAATCATTGCCTCTTTCAGCACTTATAGATGTGTTTTATTCAAAGTTGTCAAGTGAGGTACTGCATTTTTAACATGTTGAGCTTCCAGAGACTTTCTGCCATTTGGGACATTGGTTTGGTGTTCATACTGAAGATCCCTTATAAAGCCATTACAGCTCAGTGGGACCAGGCAGCTCCTGAGCAGGCAGGCTCATGGCCTCCCCCTGCACATCACAGACTTCCTACAACATAAAATGCAGCTTATGATGTTCGTGGTTTTGGCCAGTGGATCAGAAGAGTTTAAGGTCTTGATGTGCCCAACAGCTCACCAGTCTCTGGCCTCAGCTGCCTCCATTCACCCTCAGTGCTCACAAGAAATATGCAAAGCCAAATAAAGATACGTAATAAATAGGAGCTGGTTAATTTATTCACTCAATAAAACATCAATAGCTTAAAGTTAACTGAGCAAAAACAGGCTCACACTAAAGTGCTAAATTAATACCTCCCTGCTGCACAGAATCCATGCTTGAGTGCATTTTGCAGAAGTTGAAAAAAGTGACATTAAGTGTAGACGTGTTCGAAAGATTATTAGAAAGGGCACTCTTTGTGAGTAATTCAGTTTTCCATTATTTTTAGCATTATATTTAGAATATTTTATATAAATTGTATTGGCAACTCCTGAACAGAACTGCCTAGCCACAGCTATCTATAAAGACGTTAAAACCCAAGAGTTTTGATCCCTTTTTTCACCAGCTAACCAACAGTTGGAAATTTTTCACCATCTGGTATTTATTACCTCCTTCTCTCTACTGTGCTGTTTCTAGCTTTCAGCCCTAACTCACAGCAGCTCTGTGACAGTTTGTCTTGCTCCAGCACCTGCAGGTCTGGAATGTCCTTGTGCTTCCCATCTTCCTGGCACAGGATGGAGAGCAAACACAGGACAGGGCACCTTCCAACAAACCCAACCAGCTCCCAGAGCCCCCTGAGCCATCACAGAGAGCTTTGTGCATGGACAGAGCACAGGATTTGATTTACATTCTTATAGTAGGACTTGGATTTAAATTGAAAGGATTTGCATCTAGACTGTGTCCCCTTCTTTGCTAGGAATAGTGCCACACTCTGCAGGCAGCCCTGTGGTGTCACAGAGCAGCTGGGGGCTGGTTGTGACCTCCTTGCCCTCCTTGAAGGAAGAGTTACCCATTCTCTATGTGATAATGCTGTTTGTCAGTCAGGCTCTTGGTAGCTTGTCCTTTATTTCTGTAGGATGCCTAGACTCCCTTATCTGCAATGCTTGTCACCCTGGTGTGGTTTCTGGGGGCAAAATTTACTGCTACAAATGCCAGCATGCCTATTAAAGGGCAGGAAATATTGTCTGTACCTCCTGATGGCCTGAAAAATGAGGGAATCTCAAATAGGAGCTAGAAATAGGGAGGGTTAGAAATTAAATAACTGGAGAGTAAAGTGAATTTTAAAATGTGAGTGTTGAATGGGCAATACAGCAGAGAAGGAGATGACACCTCCATCCCTGAGCCCAAAGTAATTCTGAGCTAACCATGATTCTTGTCCTGTGCCTGCAGATCTCAGCTGTGTGGCCTTTGCAAGCTGATAAATGGCTCTTTGTAGCCTTGTACTATTTTTATTGCTTACAACATTTGTTTTAGCCACAACAGGGAAGCATCCCTCTAAAAGTAAAAAGCTGACACATGTGAAGGAAACCCACAATCCATAACATCATTTAGCAGAAAGAGATTTTTATGTTGTTTTCTAGCTTCCATCTCTGTAATGCATTTTTAGTGATGGATGATATTGTGGAGGATCCTGCCCAATTCCTGGTGCTCTGCAATCCACAAGTAGTGCAGCTGGAGTGGGATTGCACTCACCTGCAGTAGCAGAGTGGCTCCCCTGGGCTGTTTCTTCCCAGCCCTGCTGTTCAATCCTGACTCCTGTCTGCATGAGGGCAGAGGAAGGGAAAGTAGGAAAACTGATGTTTTCCTCTGTGTAGTGGATCCTTTTACAGGATATGGGTGTTAAACATGCTCCTGTAGTGTGAACCTTGGATTTCAAGACAATAATTCTTGTCTAGACTATTTCTCTAAGCTTTGTGTAAACTGCTAATGTCATTTTACTTATAAATTATAAATGTTTCTACAATATGCCAGGTAATTTAATACTCCCTAGAAATTAAGCCATTAATCCAATCTACATCAGATATTTTTGTACTTTTTCCTATAATAATGCACAAGAAAGGCTTTCCTAAAAGCCAACAAAATACTACATTGTCCTTTTTCAAATCTCTCCTTGACTTTTGCCCCTAGTGCACTGCCAATAAAATATTCAGCAACAGCTTGGCAGCTACTCTTCTCTAACCACTGCTTATTGCATTAGTCACAATTATCTCTCTTTATATCCTCCTGCTGTTATTCCAGCTCTTGTGGCCTTTTCCAGTTGTGCAAAGACATATGCATGCTCTTGAATTCATGAATAGGATGAATAATCACTTTGGAGTCTTTGGAACAACCTACCTCCTTCAAGATAAGAATGTGAACAAGTGCTCAATCACAGCTTTAAATTGCAAAGTCTTTAGAGCAGGAATTGGTTTCCAGTAGGTCTGTATAATCCATTTTGTACTAGGGACCATAACTGGACTTCTGTCCTACTGTGAATAAAATGCAAAGGTTTAGAGGTTTAAAGCTCTTTATAATATAGCCCAGTAAATATGAAGGTGGTACTTTGGAAACCAGTAATTAATCACAGCAAAATAATTGCCAGCTAAGGGGAAGTGGTAACTTCTGAAGGAGTAATCAGGAATTAAAGCCAGCTATGTGATGGTGTTTAGTAAAAATTACAAAGTGATCCCTCTGCACTTGGAGGAACAAATCTCATTCCTGGAGAGGAGCCAGGGCTCTGGAGAGGAACCACCAGCCTGGTTCCTTCTTGCATGCAGAGGTGTGCTTGGAGGGCAGGATCCCCACCAGTGAGCTCCTGGCCTGCAGGCTCTCTGAGGTCTCTGGACAAGTCAGACTCACTAAGCTGGGTGTCCTTGCCAGAAGGGGCAATGCCAGCTGTGCTGGAAGCATGGTGGGACAGGAGAGGGGATGCTGCTGCTGCACAGCCCCACTAAGAGGATTTGTTCTCTGCATTCTTAGCTTTCCCCAGTGTTTCATGGATGGTTTTTCCATTTAATCTTCCCTGCAGCCCAAGTAGTGGTGTCGCCCCCTGCTTGCACACAGCTCTGGCAATGTCTTGCTGCAGTGTGTAAGTGAATTCTTCACAGGAATTGCCTTGGGAGATGAGCAGGGACAGGTGACAAACTCAGAGGCAGTTCCTCATTTGCTCCTAATGTATGATTTTGCTCTCTGCAGTTGCATTCCTGCAAGGAGCAATGGCAATGCCACATCCTTAGCCTCACCACTGTCCTGGGTGTCTGTGACCCATAAAGGGACCTCATGGATCAGTGACTGGCTGTCAGGTTATAAGGACAGTACTTCTTTATGAAAGCCTGATGTTGCGAAATCTTTCTGGGGTTAAATCTAAGCTCACACAGTCTGTGGAAGACTCTCATTGATTTTAGAGGACTTTGGATTCTCAGCTATATAGTTACAAGGCAGTAAGTGCCTGGAAAGACAGGCTTTAAAATCCCAAGCTATTGGAAGTATTGAGCTGCAAATGGAAGATGTGTCTTCAGATGAACTGCTGAGCAGAGGGAACTGTGGTCAGTAGTGGGAGTGTACACCTTGCTTCACACCAGATGTGTTTGAATCAGCCCTCACAACATTTTGGTGAGCAATTAAAAGCCCTCACATTAGTGGCAATCTGGACACTTTCTTCCCAAAGATGATTTACTACATGAAAAAAATGAGGTGTAGGAAAGTTTTGGATTGCAGCCCATAGGGTGGAAGTGAATGATCACAGTACTCAAGCCATCCTTCACTGTGCTGTCATCATCTATTGGAAAGTTGGAGGATGTAAGCAGCAGCTGTCCAGGGAGACAAATCAGTTGAAAAAAATTATGTCTTACAGGTTTCCAGATAGTGACCCTGGGAAGATAATCAATTATAAAATCAATGTAATACATGGAACTTGGGATCTCATTCTGAGCATGCTGGGTTTTGAAAGATTCTGGCTGTGTTGGAAAATGTGAATGCTGCAGGAGTCATTCTCCTGTCTTTATAAAAGATGATTTTATAAGGTGAAACAATCCTAATTCACACATGCCAGCACGTTGTCCTCCTCTGAGCCCACTAACTGCAGGTTTTCAGTGTTCCCCCTGTACACTTCTTTTAACACGTGAAATAAGTGCAGATGTGATACTGCATCAGATGGAACAGGCTTAGGGACTGGATCCCTGAGTGTTCAACGCAGAAACCTTGATTGCAGTAAAGTCAAGGCAAAACTCCCACTGACTTTGGAGGGGCTATGTGTTCTTCCTACCTTCTCCTTTGGAGTTATCTTTTTTTTTTTTCCCACCTGGACTTTTAAATATGCTATTTGATTTTTAAAGCAGTCTTTCTTACCCTTTAAAGTATGTAACAATTGTGCCAGCACAATGACCTCTTCCCGGATGTACCTATTCAGTATTTCCTGATTCGAGTGTTATACTCACTGTAGGAGAGAAAAATAAAGACAAATTGAGTGGCCCATAGCTAAAAACAAAGCTGGTGGCACAGCTGGGAAGTGAACCAAGGCACTGAGTGCTAACCATGGGGCTGTTCCTTCCTGAGCTGCTGTTTTGTTTGTCTTTCTGTGCTTCTTTTATTTTCGAAAATGCCAGACAGAGACTGGATTATAAGTGTAATTAAAAGTCCTTAGGGTTTGTGTCCCTCACTGTCTTGACCGCTTTTCTAAAAGCAAGGTCTCTACAAGAAAGTAGCTAATGGAAATTTGATGTCTGTTTTCAGGTGTCTGCCTAAAAACACTTTAACATTTAATTGTTTGATGTTTGGGAATACAATGTAACTGCACTACAAAAATCAATATTCTTAAATATTCCATTTGAGAACCCTAAAACAAATATCTAATATCTATTAGGTTTCTCTGAATTCTTTTCTACTGAGTTAATAAATGGCATAAAAAGATGCCATTGCTAGAAAGCAAATTAATTCTGTTTCTGGGAAGATGATTTACAGCTTCCTCTAAAAAGAATTGTGCATGACATCTGTTGAATTTTGCTGCCCATTTCCCCCAAATACAGAGGCAGCTAGAGATTGCTATTCATTAGGGATAGTTTTTGACCCTGGACAGCTCAGCAAAATAGTAAGGTTTGTAATTTGGCTATTAGTGCCTTATTAATTAAATAATATGGCTAGAAGCAGAAAAGACTAAATGCAAAGTACAATATGCAATAAGTAAAATGAATTGTGACTCTTCTGCAGCTCTGTGTGAGTTCAGTTCAGATCAGATGCTGGCTGTATCTTCACCTCAGTCAGTGTCTGCTGTGGAGGGCAGGGCTGTGTGTGACAGCTCCCTGCTTCCAGCACTGTTGGAATATTGTTAACATTCATGTCACACTCCCATTCTGTACCACAGGGATAAATTCTTTCCATTGGTGTTGGCATTTTGCTCATCAAAGCCACAGATCCAGGCCTATGATCTTTTTCTCCAGATTTGGGGGAGTTTCTTCAGTTTGAGACTTCTGCTAGAAGCTCTGCAATAGTCACTTCTGGGGAGTGCAGGAGTGTGGGGGGATTTCTGATGCTGCCCATCTGAAATGGAGTGTCTGCATCCAGGGCAGTGTGGGCACTGCTCCTGTGTCCCCAGAGCCTGAAGTCTGCCTGCAGCAGGAGGAGAGAAGAGAGGATAAGGAGGGCTGGAAATCCACAGGAGCCCAGCAGGTCTGGGTGAAGGCAGTCCTTCTCCTGGGTGCTGCATCTGTAATTTAGTGCAGGGACCTGAGTCTGGATTGGGGTGGGATATTCAGTGCAGGTCACCAGATCTATAGGCTGGGATGAATGCATAAATGGGAGAGAGTTTTTTGGTGTTCTACACCCATGCACACAAACCAACTCTGTGTAAACTAGGGAGCAGGAATTTGTTGAACTTTATAGCTTTTCTGCCTGTTTTATTTGTGTATAAATCTTGATTTCTATCACAGACAAGGAGCACTTCACCAGCCATTCTAAGCCAATATATGGGCCCACTGTGAATGCTGTGATTTGCTCAATGTTTTAAAGACATGCTGAGCTTTGTAAAGAAAACATTAATAAAAACATTAATAAAAAAGAGCTTATAAGAGACATAAAGTTCAAACATATTGTGCTTTCTTGTTTATAACAAGATTTGTGGGGTTTTTTTGACATGCATTTTATTAAAACTTTCATCAATTTATTAAAACTTCCATAATTTTATTCTCTCTTTTCAATTATATGTTACTTAATCTCAAGCATCATTATAATCCATCTCCAAGAGATGATGTATTATGAAAACTCTTCCTTGTTGGTGTGAGGTGTTTGGAAGCTGGTAATGGCTGGAGGTTTCTCTCCCACCTGGCAGCTCTCCTAGGACATGCTGCCAGAGCAAGGCTGATGGAGCTACGTGATCATCAATGCACATTTCACATTTCTAACTTAGGGCAATGTGAAAAGTTCATGTTCCATGGAAATTTCATGCCAGGGTGCTGTTTGCTCCAGAAGGTAAGAGACAGACTCTGCTCTTGCTCTTAAGCAGTTTCCAGAAATTTAAGATGAATTTCATTTAACTTGAGATCCATATGTTCATTGTATCATGATCAGTGATAAATAGTTTTGAGTCATGACTGGTATTTTGAGCATATGACATTCCTCAATGCATTATTTTGGATACTCTTACTCCAGGCACATGGAGCAGTTTTGATTCAAGGTGAACTACATCAGTCACCAAAATTAGGTGGTTATTGCTAGAGGAAGAAATTCCTCCTCCTTCCCCTAGAAGTCAGCAGTGTATGCCAGCATGTATTTTTACAATATTGGTTTTATAGGAACAGTTTCTCACTTTTACTCATTTGAGAATTGAATTAGTTTTTGCTGCTGCTTCACTGACTTCACAGAACATTTCCCCACAATCATTTAACATGCTATTAAATTCCAGAGTATGTTGTCAGTACATCTGATAATTTGATTTTGAATGATGTTTGTGTCATTCCTAAGTATTTTAGTCAGCAACAACAATGTTGGTAATACGTAGTGATGCTTTTAACAATGAGCTCAAGAAGAGATGCAGAAGCCCTGGTGTAAAGCTGGCAGTGACCAGAATGGATGACTCCTGAAGCCATTATCTTCCAACAGCTTCTGAGGCTCAATTCACTTAAACTTGCTGCTTTTGCATTTTCATCAGCTTCTTCAGTTTCTTCTATTTAGTCAAAACTGTGCAAAATTGGATTTCATAAAGCTATTTTTAAACAGTTTGGAGCTTCCAATCTACAAAACATGAAGTACTCTGAGGATTGCACTTCTCTCTAAATGTCTTTATGTTGCACGTTGTTATTCAGGGGCTATCGAAGCCAGAGGAGATCTAACAGATTAATAACTGTGGCCAGCTCTTGATTCTCCAATTCTGGGCCTTGTTGCACAGTGCAGCCCATTCCACTGGAAATGAAACCTATCAAAGCTGTGCCAGTTGGAAAGTACCAAACATGAGAAATATTTGGTGTGAACAAGTACCACATCTGACAGAGAGGTTACCTTGGCTTAAGCAATTGATCATGTGGAAGATTTGCTCAAAAGTGAAGAAAAAGGAGAATCCTGATGTCTCAACAATGCAGATTTATCTTGTTGCCCATAAATGTTCATGCTAAGGCAAAATATGTTTATGTCTGGGGCCCCATGTTGCCAATCTGTTGACAGCAGAAGTGGTTTATGGGGTGTCCATCCCAATCCAAGGGCTCCTCTTCATCCTGTGGTGGCCTCCTCTTCATCCTCTCCCACCAGACAGTGCTGGTCTCTG
>VZTT01000794.1:2118-12301 GCA_013400855.1 Buphagus erythrorhynchus
AAAAAAAAAAAAAAAAAAAAAAAAAAAAAAAAAAAAAAAGAAGGCAATGGTGAACACCAAAATAAAATTAGTATTTCCACAGAAATTTAAAATGTAAAATTGCATGACAAGATTAAAATAGATTTAGGATCATATTTCCTGTTCCTCAGTTTAAGTCATCAATCTTATTAAATATTGAATCCATATAACCTTGCAAATTCCTGGAGTGGAAATAAAATTGGACTAAGAAATTAGATTTTAGCTAAATTTGTTAATCCAAAGAACAAGAGAATGAATCTGATGGATTACATTAGTCTTCCTGGAATTACATGTTGCTCAACAGTGAGAAAATTCTTGATTTACAATGGATATTTAAACTTCTACTCAGGAAAACAGAAGTTTATTAAGAAGAACAAATACAGAGGCCATTTCCTTTCTTTACTCCAGACAACTGAGAAATCTTACTACGTACTAACAGTCTTCCTGATCCCTGGTACACAGGAAAGACAAGACAAAAGGGTTTTGCCTTAGCTCTATGCATATAAACACACTGGAAATTGAACTTTTGCTACCTGACAGGCTGATTCCCCAGACTGCTACAGCTATAAAGAATTTCTTGAATCCACTTAGATGCATCTTTCAGATAGTTGGCAGTTAAAATTAAATTGATAAACATTAAATATACCATCACATAACTCAAAAATACATTAATTTTATTAAACAGAGAAAAAACCATGAAGGACCACATTTTTCAAATCATACAGAAAAATTATAAATTATACACTTAAAAGACTAGAACAGTCTATAGAGAGGAAATTCCAGCTTCCAGAAATGTCTTGATTCTGTATCTTAAACTGTCAAACCTCTAATAGTCAACAGGTTGAATGATTTAGTATTTTAGATCAAAAATAAGTGTTCTAATGAAAGGTTTGGTATGTCATTTACAGTCAGATGGAAATGGTTATTTTTGTGTCCACACTGTTATGTTAGAATAAATCATTTTCATTCCTCCATAGACTCCAAGAACAGTGAAAACACTTCCCAGCAAACATCCACCCAAACAATGGCAGGGGACTCTGAGAATCAATTCAAGCAGTGGGTGTCTAAGCACTGAAAGCTGAATTTTCTCTGGAGACATCAATCTGACTAGTTTACTATTCTTCCCTAGTGTCTCCCTTGGCCTTACGGTGTCCCCAGCAGAGAAACCCACCCTGGGTTTCATCCCAGCTGAAGCAAGGGGTGTGCATCAGCTCAATCAGGCAACTCCTTCAGAGCTTAGCAGATTCAGGAACTAACTCCAAGGGCCCAGGCTTTTTGGAGCATGCTCAAAATTTTTTATTGATAGGGACAGCAGACCAAAACAGTTTGAAGATGAGTGCTCTGTAAAAACAGACACTCAGAATTCCTCATTGGAGCCATTCACCTTTACTGCAGACCCCAGATTATTTACCTAGAGATCCCTTTGTCCGTATTATCCATGTGCAAGCACTAGATGATGCTTAAATAAAGCCTAAATATATTCATCTGAGCTACTTTATTAGCAGTTACATTGATTGTTGGGAACTCTTTCCTGTCTTTTTTGTAGACTGATCTCACATTGTTAGTCTCATATTGTTAGTCTTTAAGAAGTCTTTGTCTCTTTGATGCTTTGTTCGTGTGACTTGAAAAAGATGTAGTGATACCCTTAGCTAATATAATCCTTCTAATCTACTGAAGAATCTACTGTTCCCTTCCCTTATAACTTTCTTACAGTATAAGTAGGTATATTTCCCTCCCACTCTTTACCTCAGTTCTATTTGTTTACAGGCCTCATCTTTTCACTACCTGTTTCAGAATCTCTTTCTTCATTTTTGGCTTAAAGTGTGTGTGAGCAAATTTCTGTTAGACATCTTATGCTCCTTTATACTCTCTTCTCTTGGGCTTACTGATACATCCAGCCTTAACTTGACAGGTCTTTAGGATTCTGTTGACTCATTCACAGATAACTTAGTATGTCTTTCTCACTGTGTAAGCGCTGCATTTTTTTCAGTCCACATATTTTTATTTCTGTAAACTTGTTCCAATGAACTGATGACAGGAACATGATCAGTGAAAGAAATGAGCCATAGACAGCTTGAGAACAGCAAGGTTTATCCTGTTGCACAAGCTGGAAGAGGTGCATCTACCCAAGTTGAATTTGTTGGTTATGATGAGTAGGAAGCTCAAGAACTGATTTTGCACAATGTAGTTAAATTTGTATCACAGCCAGAAAGCTCCATCTGTGGTCAGGTCTACTAACGCTTTATGGCCTGCCTTTTGTGTGTGCTTTTCTGATTGATGTGCATTTGCTGTTTCCCAGAAAGAGCAGATACTCTCTTGGGGTAGTGGTTCTGGTTATAATCCATTTTGGACACCTGCCAGCTGCTGTATTGGAGGAAATTTCTTTCTGAGGGTTCAAGCAAGTGAACAGAACATGTATGAGAACAAGAAATCTTTTTTTTTCCTTATTGGAATGCAGGAATCATTGAAGATAGAGCAGTCATTGTAAACAGCCAGACAGATTCTGGCAATAATCTTGGGCCATCATGGTCTTTCCTTAGGTTCTGGGAAGAGCACAGAAAGTACAGCTGGCCTGTTTTTTCATGGGCCATACATTCCCTTCTGAAACCAAATCAATAATTACAGATTGATTAAATGAACTTGCAAACTCCCTATTTCAGAATTCAGCCTGGGACATGACAGTATTCTCAGATGGCAACATCCTGTGGAGAAAAATAAAAATCAATGGATATTACTTTCTGGCATCAATGGATATGACCCTTCTGGCCTCTATTAAGAATACTGCCTTGTTGCATTCTGCATTTTAAATTTCATTTTGCAGCAAAGTTAATTTTTTAATGGCATTCCTTCTAAAACGATGGGAAATTATAGAACTGCTTTGCTTATGCTCCCTTAGCTACCATGGTCTAAATAATTTCTCACAGTCAGGCCCTAGTAATCACCCAAGGTTTTGCACAACTGGGCATTATAGTCTCCATTGATAATCCCATATATTTTACAGAGCTAGACGAATCTTCAAGTATTTCAAATACTTTGTGACAAATAATCCTTTTCTCCTAAAAATCAACTCAGTTACATATAAACTATAACAGCTTTAGGGTAGGAGTCAGTCTGTTTTGTGGTTCTGTAGTGACTGGACCCATGTAGTCATGGTTCAGCTCTACCTCCTCTGCATAAGCAAGTAAATCAAAAGAATAACTAACACACACACATTTCCACCTCACTGGATGTGTACTACTCAACTAGCTTCCTCTTCCAAAAACAAGTGGGAAGCACAGATTTAACAATTGTTTAAAACACAAGTTGATAGGAATGGCAGCAAAACAAAAGCTCCATAGATCCATTTCAAAACTCCAAGATAACCTGCTATCCTCCACATTCTGCCATGAAAGATTCATCAGCTCCCTGTCTGCCTCCTGCCTGCTCAACACCAGCTCTCCTTGGAAGGCAAAGTACTATAACAGAAAGAGCTTTCTATACATCCTGCACTTCTAGCCTAACAAGGCACAGATACTCCTGGGCCTTGGGAATGGGCTCACCCCATGGCAGCAGCTGGTGAGATGTTGTACATCACAGCTGTACAACAGCCATATATAACCATGTTAGGCAAAGCTGTACCTGTAGCAGTACTGCTAGACTGCTTCATGTGACTCCATATCTCCCTTCATGCTCCCCTCAGTGAGGAGAGAACTGCCTGAAACACCCATCACATACTTCGGAGGTAGAAACATACCATGATGATAACTCCTATATTTCCTTGCCCAGATTTTCCTTTTTATTTTCAAAGAGGAAAAAGAAAAGCATGAAAACTACATCTCTTTCTGTTAAGTTCTCTTACATATGGATAGGTACATAACAGCATATTTGCCACTGGTTGGAAAGCACTAGGCTACCTTCCTTACTGAGAGAATATTAGCTGGTTCCTGCTTTACAAGGTTGCTAGTTTATAAGGATCCACAAGAATGTGACCTGCACATCAGAGAGCAGGTACCAATTTGTCTGGGCTCTTTGACTTGGGAAGGAGGATGTCCAGCAGCTCATTTCCTGTGGAAGCTGGCTTGGAAGACAAAACAGTGTAGAGCATTGTGGGAGAGACAGATTCTTTTTTTAGGTAATCAGCATCAGCTTCATCAAAACCACATGCTTAGATATCAGTGACTTCTCAATAAACACTGGGAGTCATCTCTACATGAAGTGAATAGGCAAATTTTAGCACAGAAGCAGGAAGTAAAGAAGGCAGAGGAAGTCCAAACATCCAATGCAGTTAGGAGACTTTGTCAAAAATCTCCATCCCTCCATTGCTACTGATGGTATTTCTTGTACACAGGGCTTAAATAAAATGTTTGTGTAGTGTGGGTATGCATGGAGTTATCATTCCCTGTTCCTGTAGCAAGTAAATTAATAATACATTAGATGTCTTTCAAAGCTGCATGCTTGTGTCCTCCACCTGTGTTTAATATAACAGGGGAAATGCCACATTCTGAACAATGAACAATACACTAAATAATAACAGTTTTCAACCCTAAAATAAGTCTCCCCTCTGTTTGGGATTCAGTATAATTTCCATTGCCCTGTCTATAGAGGTCACCTCCTTGTTATCAGTTCTGGCTAATTAAAAGATTAGGAGATCAAGAAAGTCACCCTGAAGAATCAGTTATTACTAGAACTAACAACAGCTGGCAAAGTAGTAGAGACATGTGACTAAATGTCCTAAACTGCTTCCCTTTACACAGCTTTCAAGTTTATCAGAAACTTCCAGGGACTGGGACCAATTCTTAGCATGATTGGTTTTCATTCTGTGGCCTATGGAAATCATTTCCACTCTGCCAGTAAATTTGCTGCTAATGATGTTTCATCAAGAACTACTTTCCAGATGACTGGTGTATGCCAGACCACATTCCCAGTAGCAACCTGTGTTGCAACCTCATGTTTCCAGTAGCACACTAAAAATTTATAATCTTGGTTAAATCTTCAGATGCACACACACATGCATGATGAAGGCCACTTCTAGCTAAGTGCTAGGTCACTGCAGCACATTTTTTTCTTTGCTATTTCAAGGCAGCACTAGCTGCTGTACCTTTAGGCTTCATGGCTTCAGTGTCGTGATGGCAATGTTGTCTGTTGTTCTTAGTGCCATAAGAGTCTTCACAGGTGTCTGACTGTTTCATCCCTTAGGATGAAGAGGTCCAGGTGTGCTGATGCTATTGTTCCCTGCTATTGAACTGTGTCTCCCCTATCTGGCCTTACAATTGTTTCATTGATGGTTCACAGTAGGGAGCAATAGCCAGAGTTTAGACATAAACTAAGAGCTAGGACTCCTGGGGCAAAATCAGTTTATTTAGAGCAAATACGTACCATGTGCACTGCAACTTTTTTAATCATCTGAGGAGCTGAGCCTCATCTTTTTCCTATCCAACTTTCCTCTCTGGATTTCTTGGTCAGCTTGCCCTGCTCAGCATTCTGTGATTTTGTGAGTTTATTCCATGCGAAACAGCAGCCCCTGTGTTAAAGGCTTCCCACAGCATTAACCTTCCTTGAAAGTGCTTTAAGAGCCATGGATAATAAGTACTATGAATTGCAAAATACATTAACTGTCTTGGAATCATTTCCACATGACTTAGTTCATAGTGGGCCTTCTTTCAGACACCTACTGTAAAACACTCTTAGTCACAGCCTATCTCAAACTCATTTCTAACATGAAACGTCCTGTAATGTTTCATGTTACCCTCATTCACAATCACAGAAACATTCTAGCAGTGATATATATGGCAAAATAAAGCAGTTTTCCCAGCTAGATCATGAGCGGTAAATTCTAAAGCTCTCAGTAGCTGTGAAGAGATTTCTGAAAACTGCTTTTCACACTCCAGACAATGACTACCTTATACCAAGAAACCTGACTGAGGCTGAAGTTTGTCAACCTGACATGGGAGAAGTTCCAAGTGGAATCATTTATAACAGAGCAGAGCTGAGCCTGCCAAACCATCTTCCAAGAGACCTGAAGCAGGGCAGCGTCTTAAAACCTCCTGGCAAATTCTTGAAATCAGCATCCTCCTGGGAGACATGAAATACTATTTGAAGACCTACACAAAGTAATTTTGACAGTTTGCATATAGGATGCATTCTGAATATAAAACTATGTTTTTCTTGAGGAAGATCAAGGAAGTGCCTGAAGAGTCCTAACTTGTAATCCAGCAATATCCAAGATTAGATATGACATTACATGGTTATTTGAAATATGGACATTATAGGAGGTGAAAGTTTACTGCTTAGCCAAGAAGATCCTCTGTAGGCTAAGATCACAGCAATGGGGAGAAGATTAAAAAGGACATGAAAAGTAATGCAGGCACAGCAGAAATTGCTGGTGACATGATGCAGGGAGCCTACCTTGAAACAATAGCCATAACAATGGAGCAACAAAATTGTGAGAGGCCCCAAAATATTTCCTTCTGAGGAGTTTATCAAAAAGAGGATGTTTTCATAGCAATAGAAAAATAATGAACAGTCTGGAGCAGGCAAGTATGCTCTATATGCTCATAAGGTGAAGACAGATAGGCTTCCACAAGAATTTTAAAAATAATAATAATTAGAGTTCATAAATCCAAAGATAACTAAATCCTCTCCCTCTATTTTGCTACAAACAATCAGGAACATAAATAGTTTAGCACAATTATTTCTGTCACTATCCATGGCTGATTTTATTGTGATCAATGTAAAGGTCTTTGAAACATCCAGATCTAAAGATGGCCAGATTGTTCATCTTCCCCAAATTAAGAGGACTGGCTGGCAGGTTTCTTGGTAAAAAGACTGGCAGTCTTCTATAATAAAGACTTTATGTCTGGATCCCTAAATTAATAGCTGCAGCCACTGGATCAAAATAATTTTGTTCTAGTAAAAACTGTCAAGCTGATAACTCTGGAGACTGAGGGGTCTCATTTATTCACAGAGCAATTAAATTATAGAAGGCACTGGGCAGATTCCTCACAGCTACGCCTTTCGGCTGTTATTCAAATAAAATGTCTGTTCTGAGGCATCTCTGCTCTGGTGAGGGTGGCAGTTAGCACAAATCCTGGAGTGCAGATGTGCAGTGGGAAACATCTGTCTCAGCAGGAAAGACTGACATCCAGACACTTTGCAAAAGCCAAAGAACAGGCAACAGATGGCAGCAATTTGCATTCACCAGTGACTGGCTTGGACTCTTTTCTGGCTAACAAGTGTGAATGGCTTAATTATCTGTCCAGTTCTCTCAGACCCCTGCATCTATCTAAAGCTGAGAAAACTGCACACTTGGTGACAGTTGTTTTTTAAATTACCTAATAAAAGCAAAGCCAGTGACAACACTCAATTCCCAGGCACTTAGCTGCTCACAGGCACTGCCTCTTCCTCTTGTCCAGGGGCCAGAATGGTGACATACATGCTCAATTAAAAGGCCCAAGTTTTTCAGTGGGGTTCTGACTTTCTGCCATGAGTCTGACAGAGGTACAAAGAGACCAACAACCAGACAATTCAGCCCCTATCAAAAATGCAGAAAATTCGTCAATCCTCATTTTGTGCACCTATAATTAGCACATCCTATGCCTAGAAACATAGAAAAAAGCACATAAACATATGAGCACTCTGTCTATGAATTCCTAAAACCGTCCCAAATCCACAGAGCAAGACAAAGAAACGTTTAGGATTCCTGACAACTACTCCTCTCCCAGCACATACTAAACAAAACCCTACTATCTAACAAGGAGAGAGGATAAATTAACATAACCACCTCTCCATACAGCAATTAGCAAATGAAATCAAAACAAAGGAAATGTCCTCCATTCATCTTTCCCTGCCAAAGAGCAACTGACTGCTATATAATCCACAGCAATTAGCCCAATAATGGGAGCGCAAGAGATTTATCTTGAAGCAGGAATTAGGGAGGGCACGATTAATGTACTGTACATCAAGAGTGCAGACAAAAGCTGGTGATCCCTCAGTGCAAGGCTCTTTGAGGAAACTGAAAAGCCTAGTAGCCCGGAACCAGGTTGCAACACATATGCCCCAATATTCTCCTTTAACATATCCTGGAAAGGTCTGGTTGGCAGTCACTGCATATGGGAGGATGAGAGCTCATACTCAAATGTGCACAAACAAACTTTCAAGCCAGAGAAGACTGAAGCTTACATACAAGCTGTTCCTGAATAGCAGGGGGCTTTGTATGTTCATTGCATGAGAAGATTCCAGGATGCCAAGGAGTTTGGGTGACATTGCCCATCAGGATGCAAAGATCCAAAGGAGATCAAAAGAGGTCTGCCACTATTAATCACTACATTCCCCCAGCTCTACACACTGTGGGAGATGAAGCCAAGGAAGCTCTGTATTAGCCACAGTTTGTAGGAACAAAACTTGATAACACAGTGAAATCTCTCACATTCTATTTTCTTTCCTGCTATTTAGACTTTTTGAAATCACAATGCTCTGCTGCTTTTCACTTTCAATTCTCACCTGTTGTTTTTTCTGCCTGTTTAACTTGTTATTTTAGTGGGGATGTAGCTCAAGCAAACCTGCAAAGCAACTGGAAACTGAAGAAGATTGAGTAGTACAAAACTAGAAAAAAATGCAACATCCAGGTTGGTGGATCCTCTGCTACAGGACAGGTAGGGGATTGGTAAGAGAAGTCTTAACATACAAAATACAATTCTTGCCATTAGCTGAATATTTCTTAAATTAGAAGATGCATTTCTTTCTTCATTTTCCCTTCTCCAGAATCACATGAAAAGTGAATAGCAAACATGGAACAGCTTACAGGGACACTACAAAGCTCTTGCTTACATATGCATCAGAAATAGAAGAAAGAAAATGAAGAGGAAAAATTAATTATCTGAAGATAATCTTTGTTCTAAACACCACTATTAGGGTATCACAAGCTTAAAGGACTGTGCTTATTTTAACATAGCACAGGAAAAGACATTTAAGGAGATTTACAAAGATTAAGACCTCCACCATAAATATCTGTGCCAAAATTTTGCTAGACAGTAAACAATTTACAGTCCTGTGATATTAAGTGTAATAGGACACAAGGTAGTAACTGGATTCAACAAAATTCTTGTTTCAAGGATAGTTGCAACACTACAGAAAAGGAGATTTTAAACAAGTGGTATAGGAAGAGAACAGACTCTGCATAATACTAAAATCACTGCTGAAGTGCTGTGCAAATACCTTCTTGTCATCAGTTTAAATATAGACACATTAGACAAACCAACAGAGAATTTGTGTTGGGCAGCTGGTCCCATAGCTGTTGCATCTACTGGGGCTTTTAGGTATGTAGTCAACTTAAGAGGAATTCCGAGAGCTCTGTGTGAGATGTATTTTGAAATCACCAAATTTAGCCATAGATGAGAGCTTTACTCTACAGGAACTCTACTGGTAACAGATTTAGCCCTTCTCCATATAGAATAAATGGCTTTAGAGTTTCCATCAACTGCTGTACCTCTGTACCCTGTCTGTGCTCCAGAACTGTGTCTGATGTGTTTTCACACAGCAAATATAAGAGAAATAAATCCAGAAATTGAGACAGGTTGAACCCAGAAATCATTCCTGAAAAACCTTGGATGGACTCGCATTTCTAATCCTATAATTTTGCAGTTGATTTGTTTCAATAGAGCAGAGAATTTGCTTCCAAAATCCAAAGTTTGACCCTGAGTCCCCATGTGTCATACTCCTAATTGGAAAAAATCATGTACCTTTCTCCCAAAGAATACTGCTTGTAAGTGAGAAAAGGATTTATCAGTGTTCGTCTAGAGGAGTTACTAAAATATCAGACAAGGGTTAAGAGCAATTTGAAAGACTACTCAGTAACAATGATTCAGTTCAACTTTCCCCCCAGTTCCTCTTTAGATTTTATTTCTTCTCTTTCTCCTTCCTCTCCTTCCTACCCCCTCCATCTCTTCCTGCTCAGAAAATCTGAAAATCTTTTCTCTGTTATCATGTCCTTTAAAGCTTCACAAGGAGGACATGTTCACTCCTGGAATATAATGTATACATTTCCTGCATGTGCTTAGCATACTCAAAATGTGGGAATGAGGTGCCAAAAGTAAAAAAGGTAAGGAACCAGCTCCAGTGAGATAGTTACACCAACATGAAGCTTCAGCTCTCTTGAAGTTGTCAGAGATTTAATCCTTCTCATTTCCCT
>VZTT01000803.1:0-13242 GCA_013400855.1 Buphagus erythrorhynchus
ATACCTGTCTTTCAAACTAAGACGCTTCCTCAAGACAATATCTGGCTCAGAAAGCCCAGATCAAATGTTAGGTTCTGTATTCCCTGAAAATAAATGCCTTACTGTTGAAGAAGCTGCAGACCATGTGATCAAAGGATGCCATATGGGCCGTTTATTAACAATGAAAAATGAATGCATCATTTGTCAGCCTGTAATTGAAACAGAAGAGTAATTTCAGTTTTCACTCCCACTGTTGATCAGGCTATCTGTATCACAGAGCATAAACGCTTTCTTGCCTTATTACTCCTAGCATGAATCCACACCACATTAGGTTTACACATGGATTTTGAGAGTAAATATTTCATGTTATGACTCAATAACATGCTGGTATATATGTAAGCATATTGCCTACCAGCTTCCTACTTATATACATGTTAATGGGATTATGTTTATATACATATACAGAAATACAAATTCACATCCAAGCTAACCAACAAACCAAACAAAGATAAAAATAAAATCACTGCAGACAGTTTACATGTCATTCTGAATTCCAAGTGTTCTAAAATACTGCTGCAGTTTGCAAGTCCACATTCTAAAGGAACATGCTGTAAGAGCATTGCATTGAAGCTATTTTAAATTGTCAAAATACAAATCAATATACTTCCACTTTAACTCAGGTCTTAATTCAAAAACATAACATTTCCAGAAAAATGCTTTCTTAAGTCAAAGAATCATTGTTTTCTCTTGGTTTCATTTCTACAGAATTATCAAATATAATCATTAACAAAGATCACAAGCTTTATATTTTTAGTTGCCTCCCCTACTTATCTCCATTTTCTCCCCTTAAAGTAAACGGCCTAGAATTGTCCTTTTATCTACTCCAACAAAACTGAGAAATTCGCAACATTTATAAGGCTGAGAGAGGCAATTGGGGTGCAAAGCATCACATCAGACTGACAGCAGAACAGGAGATCTGAAACAGCAAAACAGAATCTGCCATTCTGTTTTGAGGCTGGCTGCAGTCATGGCCTTCCCAGAGCTACAAGATGAGGGCCAGGCCAGGAAAGGACAATTCATCCCATGTGACTGATCCTCATCTCCTGCCCTGCCACAGGGCCCTGGGCCACCCTTGCTTCCCTGGGACTGCTCACAGACACCAACACAGCTCAGGCACAAGGACCACTCCTTGGGTATCCATTCCACTGGTGCCCAAAGTGAGGCCACCTCTACCTTTGGCTTGACAATGACAGAAATCCCCAACATGCCTGTTGTGGCATGTACAGTAATGGCAAAGGCTCAAAAATAAGTAATCAGCCTGTATTCAGCTCTTTCAGGATTACTATTTTCCTGGAACACACCAGCAGCACATCAATAACAGTTTCAAAAAGCACTTTGAATAATCAAGAGAATCACTCATTCCCCTCCAAATAAATTGCATCCTTCTTAGTGGCAAAGCTCCATTTCTAGCATGGTTTACCTTCAATGCATCTCATTTAAATCTAAAACTAGCAAAATTCACATCTCCACGCACAGTTTCCTCCCCTTTTATTTCCTTTTTCAGTATTACAACTATAACAGCCACAGATTGCAACTTCACAGATGCATGTCTGACATGAATACAAAAAACTTCTCCAGGAGGATGAACAGGAACTGAGCTGGTATGTCAATACTATGTTTTTCACATTTGTTAAACTTAAATCTTAACCTGAAATAAGCTCTAATTCAGATTCCACAAGAAAATCCCAGGAATCCACAAACACATCTATAAAACTAGGTATAAAACAGCCTCATCTTCCATGTAATGACAGAGCCTGTGATTTCTATAAGGGATATTTTAAATCCAATGGGTATAAATGTCAACTTCCCATGGCTCCCTTGGAAGCCTCAGCCAGCAAGAACAGGAGCAGAAATGGTGCAGAAACACAGGAACAAGCAAAAGCATAGTTTAGACTATTTACAGGGCCAAATAAATATTTAGAACACGTTTAAAACCAAAGTTTGTCAATGCTACCTGGCAAAATTGCACAAAAGTCATACTGAACCATATTTGCTGCATCATTTCTCATTAATACAAGGTCCTACTTCATTCTCATAACCACAGGTGCTGACAGGGCCACCTGACTTAATGTCATGTGCCATTTTGCCATTCCACTTGCCATGGGAGCCAGTCCAACAAGTTATTTCCTTCTGAGCTGAAATAGAGATGGAATTCCATCAAATGAGGCCTCCCCTCTTCTCCACTTGGACATAATGGGGAGACTCCTCCTTACAACTACAGCTGCAAATCGATGTTCATGTCTCTCCTGTACCTACAAACTTGGCCCTCCCTCTGTGTCCTCTTCCCAGAGTACTCAAAACATAACTTCAGCACATCTTGGAAAGGCAGCTGTAGTGCAGGTGACCCCAAGAGGCTATAGCCAGCCCCATGCCATCCATTTCTGACTCCCTAAGCAACCCACTGCATGCCAGGCCAGTATGGTACTGCAAAGCTATTCCATCCAAGCCAAATCATGAAGCTGCTCAGGTTCCTCTTGGCCCTCAGGAAGAAGAATGAAGAAAAGCACCATTGCCATCAACAGCTGTGCTTCGCACAGCCCAAGAGAATGCAAAGTTGGGAAATCTCTGGGTGCTGTGTATAGCTTTACTCAGATATAATTTAATATTTTGTCTTAGCTCTGAGGAAACTGTATTCCCTATGTCACTATGTTCAGCAGGGAATCTGTTTGCAGAAAACACTGACACCCCATTTCCTGCACCACCTCTCTTAACAAAAAAACCTATGAAATATTAGAGAGGTATTTTGACCGAGTACGGTTGATAAAACATTTCCCAAAGCTGTCAAAAATACACATTTTCAAACTCCAAGTATCAGGGGCACTGCAGGTTGTTAGGGTGAAACTCGGGTTATTTTTGAATTATATACTCAGTATAATTTTTGAAGCAGCAGGTATGATGCACTCTCAGGATTAGCTGTATCTTTGTATATTATAGGACTGCTGCAGTCAAAAAAGCTACATTCCTTCATTCTGTTCCAGTGCTGCTGGTCAACCATCAGTTCCTTAGATAGCAATATTTTTGGGGGCTCTTCAGAAATGTTTATCTGTAGAGCTGTTTGCAACTGATGTAGGTGCAATGCAGTATCCCGCCACTTTGAGCCCCACACACTTTGGGGGCTACATTAAAACATTCCCTTCTTTTGCTCTGCCCTATTTTTGCTCTGTGGCAAAGCACAACTTGCAAAACGATCCATAGCATCAAACTTCACAGAAGTTACCCTTAAAAAAGACAGGGCAAGATTAATCAGCAATTTTTAGAAGACTTAAGCAAATATTAGCAAGCAGCTCTGGTATTTTGAGTTTCCACTAGCAAAATAATAAAACCAAAGAAAACATTTTAATATCAACATCTTGCAGCTGCATTTTGCTCTCTCATGGCTAAAAGCTTAAATCAATGTGTTGCAGCACAGGAAATAACCAGAGTAGGACACAAACGCAGTGTTTTAACTAGGATCATTGCAACAGTTAATCGAGCATTTTGTGACAGCAAGCCATTTACCAAGTACATTTTCACATAATTATGCAGGAAATGAGTCCACAGGAGCTGCACATATAATTGTGTCAGCAATTAGATCATAAAGCACTTTATGCATATAGACATGGTTATATCGACCTGTCTTTCTATACTCACCGTGCAGCAAGGCATGGGTGTTACACTGGTCTCAAAACAATTGCTTTAGAGCCCCCGGCAGTGCAGCCTTCCTCTCACTCTCATCTCGGGCAAGTCAGTGTTTCTGGAAGATGGCCAGGCAAGATCACATTCATCAGCCAATAAAATTGTCTAAAGCTGCCGTTCCACAGGAGACTCTTCCTCTGGCTGCAGCCAATAAAGGAGAAAATCAGCATCAGAGTGCAGGCAAGCATTTTGCCCCGTGCTAAGGGTCTGCTCACCAAAACTCCAGCTTTCCCCTGCCTGTGCTGCTGTACACACTCATCCTGCATGGAAAACAACTTGCACTTGGCTCGCCTGGCTAAAATAGGTGCACAGTTATTCTGAACACTGACAGGGGTAAAGGAATCAGTCAGGCAGGTGCCTCATGAGCTGGGAAGCAATACAGTGGCATTCAGAGCCATGGATTCATGCTGCTAGAGGGGTATCCCAGCAGACCCAGCTTTTTGTGGGCACTGGGAATTACTGCTCACACAACACAGCTTTACTTGAAGACAGACAGGTCATGGTGGGCAATGTGGAGACTGTGAAAAACCTTACCCCTCTTTTATCTTCCAGAGCTGGACCCTGCTGCAGTGGCTGCAGGAAGCCATCCTGTCCTCAGCCCCACATGTTTGTCCTGGACTTCATTGCCATTCGGAGGAGCCCTTGATTTCACCCTATCAGTCCTACAGCAGCAGCAAAATATCCCAGCATGCAACAACGCTTCACAGAGGAGCTGTCTGACACCGTGGGATCCTTAGGGCTTGCCCTTCCTTGGAAAAACAAAAAAAGCCAGTAAAAAAAAAGTCTTACTACCTGTTATCTAACCAACAATAATTCCTGAAAGTGACAAGGCATTTGTGACAGTTATGCATGAAAACAAGGCAAGAAAGGCCTTTGAAGGTCTTTACTTGTAAATTAACAGTCTGAATAAGACCAGGCCTATGTGTTATCAGTCTGAACATGCATATTTTGACAGCAGATGACACATCGTTGTCACAAAATCTTAGTAGAGAAAAAGCACAGGTGGTCTCTGCCCACTATTTTATTGCCTTGCTGGCATTTACCTCCCCTAACCTCTCTGAGGTTAAAACTATTTGGATTTGTTTCCGCAGAAATTTTGCACCAAGGTGTTTTATCTGCAAAGCTGAGATGCCACCCCATCTGAGGGAAGCCCTGGTGAATTCCAACGTTCTCAGCAACATTTCTTTCAGTCTCCTGACACAAATGAAAAGCAAATACCATCCAGTCTTCACCAGTAATGTTACATATCCTCACTTACATATACTGGAGGACAAAATTGTCTGTAGTGCAGACAGCCCTTTGGAAGGTTAAGTCTTTGCAAGAAGCTACACTGCACCTTGAAATGAGAAGGGATTCTTAATGAAAAAGCAGATGATAAGGAAAAAAGCTTAGAATATGAAGACTGGAAATTAGAATAGATTAGATATTAGAATGGGGTCAGCAAGACTGTCATTAACAATAGCTGTTTTTCGTTTTCATGTGCCATTGCCTTTAATCTCCTGGTTTATATGGATATATTCTTACATATTTATGTGAGAGCTCGGCTCTCTTTCTACATATTTATGTGAAATTTCTCCTTTCATGATGGTACTACAGCTATTTTTGGAGGACAACAAGCCAAAGATGTTTCCCCCAGAGCTCTGAAGGCTGTGTTACACTGGAGGAGCTGGAAAAGAGGCTCCTCAAAAGCCACACTATGCTAAAATCAGGCAGCACAGAGGCACAGCCTAACTGAATTCAGCAGCCAAGACTTTGTACTCTGGTCTTGAAAAGCTGCATGTGCAAGCATTTATGATCTGGATTTTCCTTTCATGTAAATTGGCATAGACCTTTGTCAATTCACACAGGCTTTTCTTCCAGCTAGGGATCTGCTATCTCTGGAAAACACAGGGTTCCATTTGGGGCCATGGTATGCTGCCATATTGTCCATTCAGGGGCAGTGCTGGATAGGGAGCACACACCAACCTGAAGGCAAGTACATGCTGAGGGCTCCCTCAGCTTGGGGGGGCGGTCTTTGGAAAGAGGCTTGTCAAGCAGTAACTTCAGAAAACAGTGCCTTATTGGACATACACTTCCTTGGAGCAGCTGGCTTAAGGAAACTAAGGGACACTTGACAGCCAGTGAGGAGCTCCCTTACCTCTGGGAGCAGGAGAGTACAAACCCAGCAACAGGTCAGGACCCAACAGCAGTGACATACAAAAGAGGGGGATGCCAGGCATCAGGTTCCCAGAGCAGCCTGCCTGCAGGAACTTGTTCATTTTCACACAGCTGAAAAGAAAAAGTCAGTCAGCCAGGCAGCTGTGCTGGTGTCTCATCCCACTGGCAAGCATTGGGTTGATTTAGGCTGGAAGTTGTGCAGATTGTGCTAAAAACCTGGCGAACACATACATTTTCTTCTCTGTGTTTGGAGTGAGGTCAAACTGCACAGGGAGGTGCTGCTGCAGGGTTTGGTTTATCACTGATCATAAACTTTAGTTCCAGGACTTAAATTCAGTAATGGAGAACATTTTCTAAGCTGCTTTCTACACATATTTGAGGTGGTTTGGGCTCTAATTAATTTGGAACAGGACAGGGAGTTCAGAAATTTTCCTTTTCTCTCTCTCACATCCCTGTGTCCCACTTTAGTTTTAAAGTGGTAAGGCCCACTTAGATTAAGGCACTAGGAGGGAGAAGGAAGAGAAAGAAGTCTAGCTGAATTAGAGATGGCTGACAGGGCATTTCATCAACCCAACTGTGTACTCAAAGCTTTTCAGAATCCATAACAATACTGGCCATGCAAATCAGTGAGTCATTGCAACAGCTGAAGAAGGGGAAAAACTCTACACAAAAAAAAAAAAAAAAAAAAAAAAAAAAAAAAAAAAAAAAAAAAAAAAAAAAAAAAAAAGCAGAACTCTGCTTATCTGCACAACCTGCTCAGTGAGGACTTTCCGTAGCGTGCTTGTGCTTTGCCTAGCCATAGCCCATTATTTATCCTTTGTGAACTTTGTGAAGTAGAGTGTTCCTTCTGGGAAAGCTACAGCACTTTCTACGATAGCCCAGCAGCATGCAGAAAGCCTATGACACTTCAAGGAACTGAAGCATGTCTTTGTAGTTAGAGCTAAGACTGTTAAATCTGCATTGGACTTCTCTGTAACACAACATCAAAAGCTGCTTCCCTCTTCCCCATCTCTGCCAGCACCTAGATATGCAGCTGGTATCCATGTGTCCTCAGTGGGGGGTTGGGCAGTCTTAAACTTTTAACAGCATTATTCTGCTTTTGTATGTTTTACGGGCTCAGTATTTGCACAGTTCTTTAACACTTATGTATTTTTTTAATATATAGAGGACCTCAGTGTTAAAAGAGAATGTATTGAATTTTGGGAGAAAATTGTTTTACACTCGACCCTTCACACTTACTTTGATCACTCTTGAGGGTTGAGTTTTCCCTGTTTCTTTCTGTGGAATTTTTCCCATTGTTATGCTAAGTATTTGGGTCTACACCCATAAGCTCAGTTAACAGTTTTCTCTCGAAGGGGGGAGGAGAGGGGCAACACCGGAAAAGAAGAGTTGGGGTAAGGGGCTTGCACTCTGCCTCTCTCTCGCTCATCTGGCTCAGAGCAGGACGGTCGCTACAAACGCCGCTCTGCCACCCTGACGTGGGAGCTGCCTTCCCTGGCTGTGGGATCCCACATCCTCCCTGGTCAGACACTTTCCTGCATCTCCTACGGACTTCAGCACATCCTTTTGGAGCATCAGGACTGACCCTGCCCTGGGACCTGTGAGCAGCTTCTCCCCTCTGCCCTTTCCCATCCAGGACACAGACGCCATTTCCCCGCAGCGCCCCTCCAGCCACATGGGATCACCGCTTTCTCCCTGCCCACTGAGAGCATCAGACTGGTAATCGCACCACAGAGGTGTTCACAAAGGTGTCCACAACCAGAGCTGTTTACTGAGTTTTCTGCTCTGTTGCTGTTGATCTTGCAGTTATTGTTGTGTTTTTGTTTCTCTTGTTTTTTATATATCTATATATCTATATATCTATNAAAAGACAGCAGGGTGCTGTGACTTTCTGTAGTTTCACCTTTTCTAGCAAGGAGTGATGAAAGGCCATATATATGAAAAAAAAAATAAAATAATCAGAAGAACTCAGACTGTTTTTTCACCCACCTCAAGTCTAAGCAGTCCCTGCTTGTTGGGAGTCCAGAAACATGGAGAAATCCAAGTGCAATATGCACCAGAAAACAGGCATTGTCCTAGAGTACAAAAAAAGCAGCCTGCAAGAGAGTAACAGAAAATTATTTTCCTGTGAATTGCCTACCCCTGTGAGAAGTGAAATACCCTCTCTTGGAGCAGGCAGGTCAGCAGGCACGGCACCCAGTGGCCCTTGCTTTGAGGGAGAAGGCTGCCTTGGAGTGAACAGAATGTGAAAGGAGAGACAAGATCGAATAATTGGTGTTTCAGCTCAGCTCCAGGTTGCTTCACACAGTCCTACTCCATGAGCAGCCTGTGATGAGCAAAAGGGGTGAAACCAGCTCTGTCAAAGCTGGGGGTTTTGTGTGGCAAGGTACATGTAAAAAACAACTTCTGTGTATGGTGTCCTGTGATCTGTCATGAGAGATACTTAACATTCATTAACACAGGAAAGAAGACCTTAAGTGATTCAGAGCCGGGGAAAGAAAGAAACAAGTCATGTTGCTCAGAGCTCTGATTCAGATGAAGCAACTCTGCAAGTCTAATAATGCAGCTTTTGGCCTTTAGTGTTATTTATGGGAAAAGTGAATTTGAACAGATCTGCTGTGTTTGTTCAATAAAAGGAAGGGACTGGGTTTTTATTTACACACACACCTCTCCTTAAATCAGTGTGACACTGCAGTTTAGAGTCGATGCCCTCTGCTTGGCAACCTCATTACCATCTGTAACAAATACAACATTTTATAAATAATTTATGTTGTAACAGCAAATACAGTTTAGAAGAAAGAAAACATTTAGGAAATCTGGGATCAGAAAAGGCTAAAAGAGTGAGTCAACATGGGCCTCTGTTTCCATGGAATTAAGAGCATTACCTTACCCTCCTCAGCTGCAGTCAAACTGCAGCCCACGTGACCAGGCAGGAAATATTGCATCGAATTACCAGAAAGGGAAGAAGAGCACTAAGCAGGGACGGAGCTGCTGGACAGGGACCCAGCAGGAGCCAAACATGTTTTCCATCTCAGTTGCTGATTTCTGTCCCACTCCAGGCTGACCCCTAACTGTGAGGGGAAGAAAATCTATATAAATAAATGAAAAATTTTAGCAAACAGCTGTTCTGGCGTCAATACCTTGTCACATCCCATTTTCTGCTTGTTGAAACAAACTTTACCCATGCTTCCTCTGCTGCACTTGGACTAATTTATCATGCATTATGTATGTTCCTCTGTGTCAGAGTTTAATTATTAACTAATTCCTCCACCCTCACCTTCTTTCCCCTTCCATGTGCTCAAGAACAAATGGGCACAATTCATCAACTCAAGCCCTCCATCACAACCAGTTCTCCAAGGTGTGAGCCTGCAGCCCGGCCCAGCTCTGGACACTGCTGGCTCCTACCAGAGATCCCCAAATCCATGTGTTTACTGACTGCTTTGCCTCAGAGCTTGGGAAAGCATAGGAGCACTGCATTAGACCTGGCTGCTGATGCACACAAATGTCGTCTCTCCGGGGCTCCTTAACAACCCCCTGCCTCTCAAGCAGGTGCTGTGGGCTGGGGGCAGCCCAGTGTAACCCCTAAAAATGTGGGGTGGCCACTGAGGCGTGTACCAAAAACCCCAAAGCGAGGTTGGAAACAAATCCTCTTCATCCCCCACAGTGGTGGGAACCCCGAGAAGCCGCCTCAGGGCCCTGAGGGCCCTCTTGCCTGGGACAGGACTCATTGCTTCTCCCAGCACCATCTTCACTCCATTTCTGTCTGGAGGGAAATGTCTGAAGAAGGCAAACCTACCTGCTGAGTGCCAGCTCACACAGGGGCCATGCCAGTCCTGTCCTCAGCAATGGGGGGAGCAGGGTAGAGGGGATGTGGCCTGACCTGATGGTGGTGGGGAGGCCGGGAGAAGATCCATGGCTGGTATGGGGCCCAGGTCAGCACACAGCAGAGGAGCAGCCACTCCACGGTGAGGAGAGGGGCTGCCCTTTGATGGACCCAGCCCATTTCTCCCCAGCCACAACACTGTGCACCCTCCCTGGAACTAATGCTGCCTCTGGGAAAAGGTTCCTCAGGGACACAGAATGAGGAACAGCCCTGACAGCAGCCTGGGATGGATGAGAGGCAAGGCAGCATGAGGAGCATTTATAAACCCAGGGAACAAGGAATTACACACAGCACAGGAGCTTTTTCTGAGAGCTAGGATCTAAAAAGCTGTTCTCAACTGCCAGGGCCATGGGAATCTTGATTTGACTCAGGTGTGTTCTCAACTGGATCATGCATGGGAGCCATGAAGCGTAAGAAAACACTTGATGCCAGCCCAGTCCTTCCAAGTCAGCTCCCAGCATGCAAATCCAGCCAAAGAGAGAAAAAGTATGAAATTATTACTGGTTTCTGTAACTTAAGTGTCAAATAGCATTCCCTGCAGGCCCCATTTCTGAACTGCCACAAATAGATTTGTTTTTTTAAAAAACAGAGCACTTTTCTCCTCTTTTTAGTAGCAGTGATATCCCAGTGTAGAAGAGGTATAATCTGCTGTCACCACTGCTGTCCTGGGCCAGTGCTCTCACCTGTGCTGTATTACTACTTCCTTTATCATAGAACGCTTCAGTCAGCACCACTGCCTACTGCATCAAGTATAATGTGCTTTTTTTAACTTTTCAGGCTTCTCCTCTGGCTTGTATAACATTGCTCAGCTGATCTCTTAATTTCCTACATGCAAAAATCAAGCTCTTTGTTCTGAAACCACAGAGCTTTAATCTGCTGCCAAAGGGGAATCCATCCGGGTGCCGTAACTTCCACCCTTTGACATGAGTCCTCCCCACACCTGCCAGCAGACAGGAGGCCTGTGGCCACAATTCAGGAAGCCTGCCTGGGTTTGGTTTACCAGGGAAGCAAGGAGTGGAGAGAGCAGGCATTCTCATCCTGGTCACAAATTCTTCCTTGCAGCTAAACCTCACAGGATGGGGGGATTTCCCCAGGTGTAGCAAGACCCTAACTACCACTGTCCTTTCCATTTGCTTTCTGCCTTTGCTGTGAATTTAGCTAGGAGAAAAGATCGCATTTCATTTAAATGTAGAAGTTATTTTGGGTTTCTCCATCCCTTAGAGCACTATGGAATTAATTTCCTGTGCTGCGGCTGTGCTTGGTGCAGAGAGCCCAGGGCTGCTGCTGGGGATTGGCCCATGATGGAAATAAAGCCTTTACAAGGCATGACTGTGAAACACTGCTCTGTCCACTGCAACTTTTTGGGCTCCCCCTCTGCTGCTTTTGCATAGCAAGAACCAGATCATAAAGCCAGACACATCATATTGCAACTGATCTACTCCAAATGTGTCGTCCCCTACCCACAGGCCTTAGCCCCAGCAGGTCCCACTTGCCTGCCCACCTTCACACCTGCTGCCTGCAGCTCAGACCTCCACCTTCTCTCTCAGTTTCATTGTTGAGGCTATTTCTTGCTGTAATTAGTCAATTGATTCCTCCATATGTGAACACTGAGGCATCCTGAGACTGTCACTTCAAAGGGCTTTTGTCAGATTTGTCACCAATAATTAAAGCGTCTCCACCCAAGCAGACTGTGCTTTTGATCAAGGATAAGCAGTTTACTCCTGACTGTGGGCCAAGGAAAGCCATAATTTGATCACAGGGCTGGCAGCTGTCCTAGTGTGCAGGGGAAACTCACTTTGTTATGCTTAGTAGCTCCTGCCTTTCAATCATGGGAAATCATAATTTGACTATTAGCATGTAAGAATTTTCCTTACACACCAGCAAAGTTAAAAGGCCACTCTCAGCTTGGAACATAATGCCTTTCCTATGGAGGCTGATGAGAGGTTTCACACTAATCTATCTCTGCCTGCTGTTTGCCTATCAGTTTCTGGTACAGTCACAGGTTGAGATGTTAGATTTTTTTGCAATTGAAGTATTTAACTCTGCAGAAATTATTTACTTTTTCCTTTTTTGTTGTGTGAAACAAGAAGCAGCACCACAGCTTCACTTCTGCAAATATATGCAGTATACACCTGCAATGAAACACACAGGTTTTCTCCACCACATCCCCTCAGCACAGCAAGAGTGCTTTCCCCCAGCCTTGGGAAAGCAATTCATCCCCACAACGCAGCTGCTAGCAAAGACATCAGTTCATTTTGCAAATTCTTTTTGGGGGTATTTCAAAGATGATTGTTTGTCTTTGTTAATGATAACAACATTGAATTGCCTACAAAGCCCTCTGATTTTATTCCTCCTCCACCCGTGTTGCTGAAAAGAACTACTTCTGAGCCGTTTGCAAAACTGCCTTCAAAGGTCTCCTAAAAATTTTGTATCTAAGAAGTCTGAAAAATGGTAGACAATTGCAAATGCAGCTTATTATAAGTGACCATGGTCACCATACTGCTGTCTCATGCCTCAGCTGCTGGTTTTGTTTATCTCCTGCCTCTGCCCATATCATTGATTGCAAACTCTAATCAGGAAATGGTCCTTCCCTCCTTAGCAGCTGTGTCCTTAGCCCAGAGGGAGCAGCCACCTGAGTCCTCCAGAGCCATCCTGCCTTTTCCAAAATAAACTAACCAGCAAAGTCCTTGGAAGTTGAAATGTCCACTGAGTGAAAGCTCAATCCCAAGAAAAACTGCAGTGTTGTGGTTTTTTCTGGGTGCAGAGAGCAGTCTCTGCAGACAGTGATGCTGCTGGTTGTGTTTTCACAGAGATTCTGGCTCTACCTTGTAAAAGCATTTACAACATATTGATCACTTCATGTAATAAATTGCAACTACAACAATGTTTCATCTGGAACCAATTGATCATAGTTCATAGAATAATACTTCCATGTACTTCAAATATAATTTACAGCCAATGACTTTAAAAGAGCTGTAAGGCTCTGATTTGGTAGTAACATTGTGCCTTCCTCAGGCTGACTTATAAAATTTCATTGCAATAGAATAATGTAACTAGAGGGAAAAAAATTAAAATAAAAAATAAAAATATTCTAATTTCTGTGAAATGGAAAGTGGAAAACCTAAATATATGTGATGGATGGCTCAGTGCAATGTTCTTCAGGAAAGAGCATATACTTTCTACAGCTCTTTAGAATAAGTTCCTAACTCAAGTCTATAAATCAGATAAGAGAATACTCTATAAAAATACATCCTGAAATAGGTCAACAAATAGAATATTAAAATCTACATATGGGAGAGCTGTTGGAGTTAGGGGAACTTGCCTTCAGTTCTGCGTGGCTCAGAATACCATCTGCAGAAAGTTTAAAAGGATATTTTTGGTCGACATCCCTATACATTCAGATTCCCTATTCTCTGTCCCATCCTTTTCTAACTGTGTGGTTAATATTCTCAAAAAAAAAAAAAAAAAAAAAAAAAAAAAAAAAAAAA
>VZTT01000803.1:13263-29391 GCA_013400855.1 Buphagus erythrorhynchus
AAAAAAAAAAAGTAAGCTTGGTTTACCAAGGCCCCGTGCCAACTGCCTGCTCTATGTATGCCTACATTCCCTCTCTGGTATGACTTGCAAGAATAGGGGAGGAGAGATAAGGTCATGTTCCACATGTGACAGGAACCAGAACTTTCTTTGGACTTCTCAGTATTTCAGTCCCTTTCACTAAAAAACTCATTTTAGGAAACAAACATGGAATACTTTCCTAAATCCTGATTGAAACAGCCATGTTCACCTTTACCTTCAATTGCTTTAAAAGTATGTCCAAATGGTGAATAAATAAAAAAAAAAATCAAAAATAAATTCCCAAGAAAGATTTTTTTCAGGTGTAACTGTTCAAATCTTTCTTCAGTGGCATTTTTTAAAGGCAACACTTTCTAAAATGAAAAAAAAAAGCCCATTTTCAAAATACCAAGTGGCAACATCAAATATCTTAACAGAAATAATGACTGGTACTGATATGATGCCAGTGAGCTGGACACAAAAAATGTCAATTGCAGCAAACACTATGAAATGCATTTTCTGGCATCACAGTCACATTTTAGGAGACCTTCATGCAGAAGAAAACCAATTCAGTAGCTTTAGACCTGGCTTATAATTAAATTACACTGAGTTTAAAGGTTGGACTGATCCACATTGGTCACAAATTTTTCTTTGTATCTTGCTAAGTGCCCTCCAGAACTGCTCAGCTCAGCCAAATCCTGTTCAGAGGAGATCACCCACAGTAACTCGTACAGATACACAAGCATGGGAAGTTTTGATGAGAAATGCTATTTCCAGATTTGATTTTTTCCTTGCTCAAAGGCTGAAAGATTTGTCTGCAGCTGGGCAGCTGCAGATGGATCTTCCAGAAGATTTAAAGCTCTCTCACACACCTATCTCCATTATTGCCTTTTTTGTAAAAAATGTATCTATGACAAGAGCTTTGTATTGAAATCTCACGGTATTTCAAATGGGAGACAGGGGAAGCCAAAGTAACTCAGCAGATGTTGCCAGATGCTTTAAGAGCTACATTTGCAATCGCCCCAAGGACCTATGTAAAAATAGGCAGGGAAAAATCACGTTACACACATGCACACACAAACCCATTAAATGAAACAGCCTTTTAACTGTTGTTTGTATTGAGTTGTACGAGCAAGCATGTCATTGTTTGCTGTCTTTACTGCTGTACCTGCACTGTGTTCACCAATCCCATAAATCTGTTATTGCTGGGAACAGCTGTGGAACAGACTCATAAGCTGGGAAATGAGCACATAACTGGTAATGCTGAATAATGAGCTCTATGCTGGTCCCAGCCAGAGCCCTCACATCTTGGAATACATACACCATCAGAAAATGCCTAGGTATCAGCAACACTGAAGCATAAAAGCACTTCCTGAGATAGCAATGGATTATTTGGCATTATCAGGCTATTGCTGAGCTTAGGAGTTTCTGAAAAAAAAATGACCTAATCAGGTGTACAACACTCTACATATCCCTGCAGAGCAGGCAGATGGCCATACACAGGCACAGTGGCCTGGGCTTAACGAGTGACATGGGCCAGGGCAAGGAAGGGGAAACAGCACAAGGAGTGGAGGGAGGTTATCAGAATCTGGAAAGGAAGTGAAAAAGGAGCAGCCTGGCAAGGAAAGATTTCCGTGGAAAGACCAGTGGTATCATGTGCCATCTGGAGGCTTAAACCAGAAACGAACAGGGTATATTTCCCTTCTGGAATGACAACAGTGGCATTTTAGGTAGATACATACCTTAACCAGAGCTGGCATTAGACCATTATCAAAAAGCCTGTTTTCCTTCTGATAGCATATTCCTGACTCTGGAAGCACCACATCAAAAATCTGCCAGACAAAAAAATGTAAAACAAGTCTAGAAATCCCTTAGAGAGGATCCATAATTTCCTGTCCATCCTGCCCTGCGGTGAAACAAGGGCAATAGCCTGGCACTGTGTGTGAAGAGCACTCTGTCCCTCACACACTGAGCACACAGCTCTTGTGTGTCCCTAGAAATCTTGTCAGCATTATTAATATACCAGGAATGTCCATGAGGCATCAACACTAGACTTGGAACATTGCTCCAAACAATCTGCCTTTTCGCTGGTTACTTGGAAAGTTTGAGATAAAATATGAATTCAAGTAACTCACTTGGGATCAAACTAGACTCTTTTCTTAGCAAAAAGGGATAATTTTCTAACTTTGCTTCTGGCTGTCAGGAAACTATGTCTATTAATTTAAAATTAAATAAACCCAGGGAAAGCAACTTGAGTGAATAAATGGGGTTCTGCTAAGTTACAGGGACTAAGAAGAACAGGCCTGGATTCATAATCTTTTCCTTCAGATCTAAGAAATAGCTTGAGAAGGGCTCCCAGCTTCTCCCCAGCATGAGATGTACTAACGGCTCCTTCCCTTCAGCCAACAATGCTGGCAGGAATCAGCTCCTCCTGGTGCTTCCAACTCAGGTTTTCTGCTTCATTTGCCTCCTCCTCCCTCACAGGCAGGAGGCAGGCACAGGCAAGGGGCTTGCCAGGTCCAAGGGTAACAAACATGGAATGAAACACAAGATTGGAGAGAGGCATTGTTTGGTACCAACATCAGAAAAACTTCTGCAAAGTGTTGAAAATGGAACAGTTTGCAGGCAGAGGTTTTTCAATACCAGAAGCTCTTATGTGACTCCCTGAAGCAGTGCCACAGTAAAAGAAGAAAGGAAGTACAGTAACTTCTCTGATGAGTACAGGAAGTGGGGAACACTGTACCTGCCCACCTCAGAAGCAAGTAAACTTAATCTTTGCTTGCCCCTCATTCCAGCCCATGACCATAGTGATTGCATCTGCATTTTTAATTATTTTTTACCCAGAACACTAAGGAGCTGTTAGGACCTTGGCTTTTTAATTTTTGCTTCAGAATAGCACACTGTGCAAAGTTTTCTGGTGTTCTTCCCTCCCAAGCCCCCATTTCTGACCCTCTTCCACAGAAACACCCACATGTTCATATCCAAACTCTATCTGCTGCCTGATAACACCCAGCCAGGAAGGGCATGCACAGGCAGCATCAATACATCCTATTTATCAAGCCAAGAACAGGACAGAAACATTACATCCTCTCCTCCCTGACCTCCATCTTTTTAGTCTCCAAGGCAGTAAAACTAATACATGACAAGACCAGGTACCAAATGTGATTTCCAGATCTACCCATGCAAACAGACTAAGGCTCCAAGTGGCAGCCAGAACAGCTGGCTTTCCTGAAGTCCTAATATCACAAGGATAAGACCACCATCACGTGGCTGGCACATGATCCCACTGGACAAGGACAAGACAATCACAATTAGCTCTTCCCATCTCACCATGCAGTCTTTTCAGAAAACACAGCAGTTGCCACAGAGGATTACAAGATTTTAGTTTAGTGTAAGCACCCTGTGATGAACTGGAGAGCTGCTGAGTGCCAGTATCACCCTCCAGGCATGTGATCCTCCTCAGGAGTGATTCAGATGGCAGCCAGGAATGGAAGCTAAGACTTTTAGGAGAAAGGCACTTAACTGAGATAATTTTCCATGCATCTACAGACAGGTGATCTGTAATCCAGCAGGCAGCTATAACATTACAGAGATATTTCTGCATCCCCTTCTATCACCACCTCCAGAAAACGCAACATCTTCGAGATGAAAGTCCTCACTATTGTTTCTCTGGAAGCAATCAAGTCTTAGAAACACTGGTCCTCCCCCAAGGCTATTTCAGCAAATGGAAATCTTTGATGGACCTTGGATGATGGTCCTGTTTCTTTACCTGGTATCAAGCTCTTCATTTAGAGAAGCTACCAACTGCCAGGACACATTAACTTCAGACCCAGGGCCTGCCAGGGAAGTCTGAATGAGAGATTAACACCAACCCAGGGAGATCCAGTGACTACACTACACAACTGATTCAAGTGCCACCCCAGAAGATGGGAGCCCACTTTCCATTTATAAAGCCCTTCTAAATGAAATCAGTATTTTAGCAAATTAATTTTATTCAAAACAAAATCCCAGTAAAGGAAAAATAAGACAAAAAGTGCTCTAGGATGATACTTTTTAATTGTTATTTTTGTATTTTTAAGAAGAAATCAAATAATTAAAAATATTACAGACATGTAGTGAAATTTCCTGTACAACAAATATGAAAACAATAAAATTTGTACATCATTTCAAGATATTCAACGGTCACTTATTTGAAACACATCAACTTTTCCCTTCTTAAGCAGGCCCCAAATGGAAAGATAGAGTAAAACAGAAATGCAAGAGATGTAATTGTCACACAGTGGAGCTTTCAGTGGACAGCTTTAAATAAGCAACAGTGAGAGAAAACACTGACCAAAGAGACAGATCTCAGCAATTATAACACAGAGAACAGAGGGCAGGGAGAAAACTTTTGCAGGAATTCAAGTCATCTTGACCAAGACCGATCCACAAGGTAGTGGAGCATTACCTGTAGTTCTTCTCCTGCAGAGACATCCTATAAGGAATGTCCTACTTATTCACACTGACACTACGTCCAACTTTATTTTTACAACAGTTGAAGCCTTACCAACTTTTTACACCCATACACAGAATCAAGAAGTCATTTAATTCAACCTTCAGTCTCTTCTCACAGTTTCCAAAACAATCAGTTTTGGAAAAACACCTGCATACAGTTCCTTAAAAATGGATACTCCTTAGATGATGGCATATGAGAGAATTTGTTGCCTGCTTCCAACACCAAAATAATGGGACAGATCCATCTGTTTTCTGTAAGAGGATCTGGGCAGTGGTTAGGCAGAAACACATACTGTCCTAGCTCATTTTCTGATGTTCTGCTGCAACAGAATAGAAACAACATCATCCAGCATGGAAGACTCATCTCCCTCTCCTCTATGCTATACAAAACAAGGGCCTTCTGAAGCAAAAGAGCACTTGCCACCCTAAGACAGCAGTTCTTGGGAGACCTGGAATAACAAATACTGGCTCTGTGCTTTGCACAGATGTGCAGTAAGAGAGTTAAAGAAAATAACATGACTGTAAAGGGCAGACTTTCCACCCTCCCAGTTCTTTTGGAATGGTTCTGTTTTGGTGCAAGTGGTTTATCTTCCTCATCTGACAGCAGCTTAGGAAGAATGCAAACGAGAGATCCACTTTGTGGGCTGCCAGATTGGATGGAGCTGGGCAGGATCATGAACCTCATGATGAGGGTTTTTTGAAGTATTTCCAGAGAAAGAGAAACAAAATTATATTCAAGAACACACAGGTGGCTGCTTTACAAAAAACAAAAAAACACAAAAAACCCAAAAAACCCCAAAAAACACAAAAACCAAAAAACCAACCAAAAAACCAACCAAAAAACAAAAACAAAACAAAGCAAAAAAAAAAAAAAAAAAAAAAAAACAAAAAAAAAAAAAAAAAAAAAAAAAAAAAAAAAAAAAAAAAAAAAAAAAAAAAAAAAAAAAAAAAAAAAAAAAAAAAAAAAAACCAAAAAAAACACAAATCAGAAAAAACAACAAAAACAAACCTCAAAACCTAACAACCAAAAGTGCACTGTAGTTTGTCCTCCAGTTTTGCTCACACAACACACCACAGTTTTTCACACCAGGCTGTAAAAAATTCCTCAGGATATTTATAAAGTTACAGTTGTGCACCAGGAATTCCTATGTTCTCCTTCAGCTGATATTGGATCCTGTGAGGTTGCCAGGTTCCACTGTAAAGCCACATATACTTCTAGCATCTGTAGCTTTTCCTGACTCTACTAAAACAAAAAAAAAACCCCAAAATAATGACAACAAAAAAGCAGCAGAATTCCAGGGACTCTGGTTATTAAACCTTCATAAGATTTTTTTTTTCCCTGCTTCATAGCTATTCTATAGCATTATTCATAAACTTCATATTCATCTACAATGCAACCAGTGCAACGATCCAAAGACCAAAAACACACCCTCCCCCCACCCCAAGCTACCTAAGTCCTTAACTGGTAATGTCTTCCTAAGTCTAATGGTTACGTACCAGCAAAATAAATCCAATCTGATCTTTGACTTGTGAAATCAGCAAACGGGGGATTTCTGCTTGTTCCTTCAGTTTCTAAAAGGACCAGTCAAAACAAAAGCAGCAGTATATTGCAAATAATTAAAAAAAATTACACTGGATCAGTGAGATGCAGGCACGTAAGATGTGTTTGAGTTTTGAATGGCTAAAACAACCAAGAAATTTATCTTTACAGCAGAATTTTGTGCAATGTCTTTTGGTAGAAACAGTAAAGCCAGTTGATCTGTTTGGGAGTGCTTGAACACTTGGAACCTTAGTTTCAGCATTTTCACAGATTTATATATTTGAGGAAAAACAACAACAATGATAAAAAGACATCAACCTGAGAAAAACTCTAATAGAGTGAGAATTATTCAGTAAATCATATATTGCACCTTTAAATAAATCATTATAAATTGTATAAAAACAGGAACAGGGAGGAGCTATTCTGTCCTTCATCCACACCCCCACACACACCCCTGCACACACATTCACAGATTCACTTGCTCTGTTTTTAACTACAGTTAAAGCTCGGAGTGACAGACCACACTCCTTTTCCTCTGGCAGAGGCACCAAAACATTAAGGCAGGGGATATCTGTGGTGAAATGCAAAAACAAAGCTCACCTCCAAACTTCTGCAGACTCCTGCCAACAGTGCAACTACAGTTATGTTCGAAATAAGCCTTATTTAAAAATCTGTGTTCTCATTAAGAGTTTCAGTACAAAAATAGAATCTCTGCTGGTTTTTTTTCCTAGAGTAGCAACTAGAAAAGGCACAATTTCCAAGTATAAATGTCCATTTGAAGGAGCCATTTGTACTCCTTTTTTAAATAAAAAGGAACAGAAAAAAAAATAGATCACAGAGGCACATATCTATTAACTAAGTAACCATATACAGTAGATAAAATATGTTCCTGAAACTTATAATTAAATATATTAAAACACTCACCAGCCTGGTGTCTGAAAATGAAATCATAAAATTGTAATAAAAAGTTTGTGTTATTATTTTAATATTTAAACTCTAGTTCACTGTTCAAACTATTTCACCTATCAGTACTGTTAAATTCCCAAGAAAAAAACAAGATTCCTCTGTTAACTTTAAAAAGTTTTGCTTGGGTTTTGTTGTTTGGGTTTTTGTAACATCAGTCTGCAGCTCCTGCCAGCATTGTGTTTTTCCTCCTGCAGATCACACCTTTGAATGCAGACAAAACTGGAGAAGCCAGACATGAGACACTGCACATAATCCCAGAAAACACAAATTGGACACCTCCCTTTCCAATGGGCAGGTAACATCTCCTGGAGGCACTGGGTTCCTTCTGGACTATGTGTGGTAGCCATTGGCCTTCCCAAAGGCTGGCCCAGGTGTGACGTTTTCATAAATTGCCATTGCTGTCACGTTTTGGTAGATAAGGTCAGTTTGCCTCTCTCTCTGGGATTTAATGATATCCATGACACACTGGTTTAGGAAGACGTACTGGTCCTGATGGGAGAAAGAGAGAAGGAAATGCATTTCTAAAAAATACCTGATTTTGGAAATAATTCTGTGTTGAGGGTTGAATCTTCCCTTTTCTTTCTGTGGAATTTTTCCCATTGTTATGCTAAGTATTTGGGTCTACACTCATAAGCTCAGTTAACAGTTTTCTCTCAAAGGGGGAAGGAGAGGGGCTGGTGCCTCTGCCGCCGCTCGCTCGTGCACCGCTCACCCCTCTTGCTTTGGAGCTGGACGGCCGTGGAGGAGGTTCCACTCTCTCTCGGCTCTGCCACGCTGAGGCTGGGAGCTGCTTTCCCTGACTCTGGGATCCTGCATCCTTCCTGCTCAGACACTCTCCCGCATCTCCTACCAACTTCAACACATCCTTTTGGAGCATCAGGACTGACCCCTGCGCTGGGACCTGTGAGCGGCTTCTCCCCTCTGCCCTTTTCCCTTTTGGGACACAGACGCCATTCCCCACAGTGCCCCTGCAGCCACGTGGGATCCACCGCCTTTTCCGTGCTCGCTGGAACATCAGAGGGGTAACCACACCACAAAGGAAGGGGTCCACAACCAGAACTGTTTACTGTTCACGGGGCTTCCTGCTCTGTTGCTGTTGATCTTGCCGTTATTGTTGTGTTTCTGTTTCTCTCTTTTATATATATATATATATCAGTAAAGGACTGTTATTCCTACCCCCATATCTCTGCCTGAGAGCTCTTTAATTTCGAAAATCATAGTAAAGGGAAGAAGGGAAAAAGGGGGGTTTATACTCTCCTTTAAAAGGGAGGCTCTTGTCCCTTCTAGCAGATACCTGTCTTTTCAAACCAAGACATTCTGCTTCTGAATATAGGTTTGGGCACTGCACTGTTATCACAGTGCATATTTTAGAACTTGTATATATAGTTTACAGAAAACAGAGCTGGAAAGGACCTCATGATGTAATCTGATCAACCCCTCCAATAAAAAAACTAGTACCAAGTTTTGCTGTCTAGAACTCAGATCTGTCATGCCTAATGCTACACTTAAAGACTTTCATGATGGAGTTTTTACAGCCTTTTTCAAATCAGCTTAGTCCATACACCTTTCTGGATCAAAGTGGTAATTTCCATAGGAATTCTTGTATTCCTGCAGAACACAAAGGATGCACACCGAGCCACTTGACTCCAGATGATTCTGCCTCACAGCTAAAGGATAAAACCCCATGGGTAAAACTAGTCTGCAAAAAAGTCTCCTTCAGGATGTGATTCCTTCCAGCTGCAAATGCCAGTCCTATAAAGTACTCTGTTAAGACATTGCTTGGATGTACTACGGTCCCTGGCTGCAACTACTTTTGTGGGGAAGAGATGAGGCAGGAAGGAGGGAAGTTAAAAGAAGAGCAATTGTAACTCCTTAATATCTTATTGTCCTGTCATTCAGAGCTACACCTGGATGATTATGCACATCTGAGGAACGTGCTACTGGATGGTGAGAGCCTCACCTCAGTCTGCACCATGAGGGGCCGGTGCATGCGGAGGTCGTACACCACTCCGTACACATCCACGCTGTTCTCCATCTCCATCTGCTGGATCAGGCGGTCGATGGCGATGAATGTCCCCGTCCTCCCGACGCCAGCACTGCAATGACACAGACAGCCTGTTTGTGCTTCCTCTCAACCACCTGCTCATTGCTGGCCTGGTAAAAAAGCCAGGGAAGCCAGGATGATGCCTCCTACTATTTCAGTGGCACGGGTAATAAAAGTCTTGGCAGCACAGAGGGGTGGCCCTTACCACCACCAAGAGGGGCTTCTCAGCCTTGCGCGTGCAGAGCATTATATATACAAGCTCTTGGACATCTTTTCCAGCTCAGTTTTCCAGGCTAGGAGACATGCTCTGTTCTTATGACATTTGGTATCCCTTCCTTTGCTACCTACACAGCACTGCTAGTTTCTGAAGCACCCGGCAAAAGTTTCAGTTTGGCAAGGTAAATAGCCTACGTCCTTACACAGAGAGACTAACTTTGGTTTTAATCCCACTGAAATGGAATTGAGTATAAGAAAACCACAAGAGAAAAGCTAACAGAAACACCTTCTTCCTACCTGCAGTGCACCAGAGTAGGAGAGTCCATTGGATTCTGGCTGTTGTACTCATGAACAAGGTGCCTGAAGTTGATAAGAAGGTCTGTTGTCTCTGGCACTCCGTGATCCGGCCAGGAGGTGAAATGGAACTGGCGCACCATGTGGCTTTCAGGGGTGCTGGACTGCAGGAAGAGTAGACATTAAAAAAACTAATGAAAAAGACAATGAAAACTGGCTTCAGGGGAGTAACAGTTGGGCTTCTTGACACATGTACTGAAGCTCAACTTCAAAGATGCCTCGTACAACTGTGCAGCGATTTGACCAATGATATTCCCGTTTCCCTCCTTCTGCTGTGGTAGAGAATACTTTGAAATCATTTCCTTTTGCTTTACTCCAAGCTCATATCTACTACGTTTGCTTATGGAGCTAATTGTACAGTCCAGAAGATATTACAGGTATCTGCATAAGCACAAGGTTATTTACACACTAACAACCAACAATCAAGGCAGTCCTCACCTTTTCTACAGTGAAGTCCCTTATTGTCCATTCTGAAAGGATAACTTCTGAAACCATTGTCACAATAATCTCACCATAGCTCTTGGGTTGTTTGTCGGGCCAGTACTGCTCACATTTTGTCTAACAAGAAAGTTACAGTGTTAGACACGCCACACAGCAATGAAACAACTCACTTTTAAATAACACACCACCTGAAGCAGGGCTAGAAAGCACATCACTTTTCTCAAGGGCTATTCCAGGGCAAGAGATCTATCAAAATCATTCTTTAGAGAGAAGAACCCACCCGTAACAGTGATTCCACAACCCTACTGAGACAATCTATTCTGGCAGTCAGCAGATATAAAAAATATGAAAAAGCTTTAAAAAAAAAAAGAAAAAAGTGCTTTCTAAATTTAGAAAACAGTCTTCCACCAAGAGGATGGTTGTTAAATGACAGGGGGCAGTCTCCAAACCACTAAGGTAATAGCAAAATTATAAGAGATGCAGCTGCCTTCAAGGGACAATTCAGTATTGATAACAACATACCCGGGCTTGTTCCACACATTTTGTCAACATAACAATAGAGTAGATATTCTTTTCCCAAATCATTTGCCAGAAGTCTTCTATAGTATTGGGTAATGGACCCTGTGCAGCAATAAATGCCTTCTTTGAGTTATAGCCCTAAAAAGAAAAAAAAAAAAAAACAACAAAATAAATGTGTATATATATACACACCAGTGAGAAATAAAAGCTGATTTTAAACATCATTATGAGTCCTCATGCCTACATCAGAAAAATACACATTATATTTCATTTCAGCTAATGAAGCAACTTACAGGCATATAGTTTGCATTAATATAATCACCAGTTCCAGAGCTTTGATTTGAAAGTTTAACACGGGAAATATCATCTGCAGAAAGAAAAAAGGAAAAGACAATTATGAGTTTTCGAACTGGAATCTTTCAGCAAAATATTGTTTATCTAATGCATGGTTTCTAAATAAAAGATGTTCAATGTGCATTTTAAGAATAAGAATGTAAGCTTAAGAATCATAAATAGCAGTAGCCTTCAGAAAAAGGAGTGGCCAGGATAAACACTCAAAAAACACTGATTATTTTGATTTTAAATATGGTTTGGTATTGCTAATTTATATATTTTTAATCCAACACAAAATTTACTACCGTTTTAATTACTTGATAAATAAAAGTGATTTGTCTCCTGCTGCCAAGGCAGCTGATGTTTTTCCTCCAAAGCATCCTTAAGTACTCGCCACTGTTCACTTTTCAACTACTTCTAACTCTCTGCTACATTGGAATGCCCACAGGCAGCTTGACAGGGCTTAAAATCTTACTTCATCTGCAAACCTGGCCAGCAGGGTCTTAATATTTCTCATAGTTCTGCACATTTATTTGTCTGTGGTCAACTGTTATCACCTTGTGTTTTCAACCTGGATTGTATGTTTCCCATGAATGGAAAATTAAAGGGAAAGTTCTTTTAAAAAGCTTTCTGAATAAATATCCTTGAGGGAAGGCTCTTTCAGGTTTGCTTATACAGTGACTTTGGGAAAGCAGCAGCCCAAATTAATTCATTTGGAAAATGATATTTGAGACCTCTGGGTACTATTAAAGCCAGATTAGCCAAACCCAATGGTTTTCACTTAAAAACTCAACCAGTAGAAGATGCAAACCCAAAGAGAATAACTCACACGGTAAGACATTGTTGTATCTATTTTTCCCCCTGTTCTCAGGAAGTTCAGCAGCAAATTTGGGCTGGTGAATACCAGCAGACTTGAGTTCCTAAAATAAAAGGAGGATTCTTGAGGACCTGGTCCTGGTTTAGCAATCATACAGAAACATGACAGACAGAAAAACAGTCCAAACATTTGTGTCCTGTACTGTAAAAATAGGCATGTTAAACTGGGATAAAGGTCAATAAAAATCTTATTACACAGTGGGAGGCTGACAGTGGCAAATTTGATACAGAAGGGATTAATACAGAATTTAGGAATAGCAGCATGTTTAAAACCCACAGATGGACCTTAAAAGCCTGGAAGCAGTTTTGTGGAAACAGACACTGATATCAATGCCAACTCCTTCTGTCCTCAAGGTAGGGAACTACTGCATAAGCTCTGAAGACATTACAGAGAGAGAAGCAAACACATCATAAACCAACTGAAGGAAGCAAAATCTGAAAGGAAGGTAAGGTAGAGCACCAGCCTGTGAAGTACAAAGAGACATAATTTGAAGAAGAAAGTCAATTAGTAGCTTTGAGGAGGTGAGAAACAGAATGACATTCTTTAACAGCAGACATGACAACACACAATCCTCCCTGACACTTCCTTCCTGTCTTTTGTTCCTTACAACAATTGAGCTTTAACACATTCCATAAGAAAACTCTTATGGTCAGTAATCAAATCACAATTGCTGTTTCTCTGACTGAGCTATTTACTGGTGTGGTTTGCAAATCACACCCACACACTACAGAAGTCAGTGTGCAACAGACCTGTCTTGATATGTGTAAAAACCCACAAAACAACCCAAGATGAGAAAAGTGAAGAGCAGAGAAATTATATAGTGCCCCCTAGACTAACTCTGAATATGACTAGGGCAAAGATTTCTCTGCTGAGAGGTCTGCCAAATAGGCCATGCTACAAGTCCACAGTCAGAGATAATAATTCAGGGCAGGAAGTATTTATCATGCACTTCAATTAAATTTGGAGCTGCATAAGGGAAGGGAAGGCTATACGAACAGCTTAATCATCTCTATAAAAAAGGACCCTTCTCTTCTCCTTCAGTAAGCCTTGTGCATGCTCCATAGGAAAGATGATTTGTCTTTCCAAAAATATTTGTCATGAAGTTCTCTCTCCACTGAGGGCACATACCTCATACTCTTCAGCAAAACCACAGTTGGAGTCAGCTTGCTGCTTCTTAAAGTATGACTCAAAGTTCTCCACTTTAATAATTTTTGATCTAAAATGAGAGAAGCCATGTATCAGCAACTGGTGTTAGGTAAACAAGCCATGAATTAATTCAGTTAATGTGTTAGAAAGTATGCTTTACTTACTTCTTGATTCTTCAGGAGAGGGTGAGGGGAATAAAAAAAAGCTGATTAGACACATGTAGTTGTATTTTTCATTATGTGAATCTAAGACTGAAAGCATGAACGTTAGTTGCAGCGACAAAATGGTGCATTTACAGGGGACAGGGTATCAAGCATAGCATTTAACTGCTCTGTTAAATTAAGGAGAGAACAGTGCATCCTTCAGGAGAGGAACATCACATAAGGTGTCAGTCAGCTGCTTCCACTGGATTGACCCCATTCCCTGATGTATTTTATCCCAACCATTGAAGTCTAGAGAGGTGGGATTCGATGGGATGTTCTGGCCATGGCTTTCCACCACCACAAAAATTGGTGCCAGAACCAGTAACGTGATTCAGTTGCAGTACCTGTGATTTTCAATATATTGTGGTTACCCCTTCCACGGCCAGCTTTTACAAACACAACATTATCTGGATGAATGGCTCAGCACAAAGGAGTCATTAAAAAAAAAAAAAAAGAAAAATTCAGGTCGCAGAACATATTTTGTCTTTTTGCATTTTATCAGTAATTCGAATTGTTCCTTCAATGTGCACAAAGTCTGTTTCATTCAAATATCCTGTTTCTCAAAACCATGTGGAGCATTTGTCTGTCTAATAGTGATTCATGAAGGGAACACTCAAATCCCTATGGTGGCTCTAGAAGTCTCAATCAACATGATTATTTTTAGTCTGTATGCTGGCATCATTCAGTTCCATGAGGAAATAATACTTCAAAATTCTCTATAAAACTGCAGAAGTTTTATAAAACTTGTATCTGAGAAAACAAGTATCTGAGTAATTTTTGCAAATACCACTTAAGCTCAGAAAATACCATGCGAAAAGATATGAACTTACTTAATTGGAGAAAAAGACACATCAGTATTTCTTTTATCTTTCCTATAATGTGAAAGAAAACAACACAATAGGTTCATAGTAGAATTCAATGTAATTTATATGAGATTTCTTATCCTGTGCCTGTTTCCTGTGCCTGTTGAGAACAATTCCTTTAAAAGCATCTTTTTCTGTGGAAAAAAAACCCCAAACTCCCTGGAGTTTACATCTGGAATTTAAAAAAAAAAAAAAAATAACAAAAACCAAAACTTCATCCTTCTTTTGGTGATACTGTGCAATGGGACTGCTTCTTTCTGTTGGAACCAGAATATAAAGCTTGGACACAAAGCACATATTTTGGTGGAAGATGTACACCTGAGGGATCTGCACCACTAGCTGATATCTCAGGAGAACTGCTACTAGTCCCAGAATCCCTATAGGAAGTGTTCAACAGCGATGTGTCAGTCATTCAGTGGTAGGTGAATGAAAAGAAATGTTGCTAGCTTTAAAGGAAGCTCTTCCCATGGTTGTACACAGCTATTAGACACAACTGTAAAAATAACAACAGTTAATCAAAGCAGCTAAGAAAACTGGATTAAGGCCCTGCAGCTAACTCCACAGAAAGGATGTACACTACATGGTCAGAAGCAGGAATAAGCCTTTGTGTACTCTTACATCCCAGATTATTTGAACAAGATTGGAAACTGAGAGACCAGCTCAAACTCATCAGCTTCTGGAAATTCCAGAATAGAAGTTTCATGTAATAGGCCATCAAGCAATTAAAATGAATAACTGATGAGTAATTTAAAATCAAACCATCTAAGGTATAATTACACCCAATTACTCTTAGCACAATAATTTGAGATGTTTGCTCACTTGTGACTGCATGACTTCATCACTATTCATGAATGGTGAGGCACTGGCACAGGTTGCCCAAAGAAGCTGTGCATGCCCCATCCCTGGCAGTGTTCAAGGCCAGAGTGGATGAAGCTCTGAGCAACCTGGTCTAGTGAGAGGCGTCCCTGCCCATGGCAGCGGGGGTAGGAACTGGATGATCTCGAAGGTTCCTTCCAACCCAAGCCATTCTATGATTCTATAATTCTATGAATTAAAATTCATTTTGATTGTTTAGCTCTTCTCAACTCATTAGTTTGTAACTATGGGCTTAAACGAAGTGATTAAAGAAGTGGTTTGATACTTCAACTCTTATCTGTAACATACCAACAACATTTGTATATAACATATTTTAAAATGTCTTGAAAGACATCTATCATGACAGAGAGAGTCCTTTAGGAAAAAGATACTAAAGTGAAGCTCTGTTGCTCCTCAACAGAACCAATACAACAAACACACATTACCTTCTCTTTCTCCAGAATATGAACCCCCCTATAGCAACTACAGCAAAGATAGCCAAGAGGCATCCAATAACCACTCCAGCAACAACACCTGATAAAAGAGAAGAAGTATTACTCATTTTCCTCTTCAGTAACTTCTAACTGAATCAACATGCTACAGCAGAACCCTGCAAATGACTAACCAAGCATGCTCCACGCTACTAAAAAATCTTGTCTTTATTGTCCTTTGGCAGTACCAGGATTGAAACCTCATTAAGGATAAGAACCAGAAACTATTAAATAAATAGAAAATTGGGATCAAAGGACCAGTGTCTGTATTCCAATACATCTGTATTCCAATATACCTGCTTCTAGTTTAACAGAACTGTGAGACCATCAATTGCTATACCAAAGTCTCACTGTATCCTCCAATCCCTTTCAGCATGCCATTACTAGCACTGCTTTTGGCTACTCCTGCAGTGGAATCTTACATAGAAAAAAGGGATCACTCACAGACCTAGCAAAGTATGAATTTACAGAGCAGTGCCACTGCACAGCTAGGAACAGTTCATACAGAGAAACCAACAGGTGTTTTGGTATTATGAAACTTGTCATAATTAAGGAATCTCTACATGCTGTGTATGTGCCAAGCCGCCAGTCCTATATTTATTTGACATTAACTGTACCTGGATCCTGGGGTAGTAAAACTGGTTCAGAACAGGGTGAAAATGATACATAACTATCTTCTCCCTCAATCATTTTGGCCACAAAGGTTATATTAGTGAAACCTGCAACACATGCCCTGTTGAAAAGGAAGGAAAAAGAAAAAAAACCAAAACA
>VZTT01000878.1:0-11467 GCA_013400855.1 Buphagus erythrorhynchus
GAACAGGCACACAAAGTTTACATGTCAAGCCTCCACCCTCCTTCCAGCATACCTAAATACACATTTATTATGCTATTAATAAAAAATTAGCCTGATGACAATTTCTCTAATCAGCTATGCATTTATGTACACAGCAGTAGTTGTAGCCAGTATCTGTAATTTCTGTGAAATTCTTTAGCTAAAATGTTAACAGTATGCTCACAACTTCTCCACTAAAGAAAAAAAATGCATTTTATAATTTAGGACCAGATTAACAAACACACAGATGATAGGTGTCATCTCAGACTTTTTTTCCTAGTCAAATCCTTTATTGCATAAAGTGTCTCTGCTAATTTTAGGAAAAGACAAAAAAAATAAAAAGGAAAAAAGCAAGCAAAGAAACCTTTGAAGTACTTGAGTGCATTAAAACAGAATGGCTAATATACTGGGCACAGAACGTATAGATGAATAATTGAAGTAAATGAAACTTAAAGACTACAGCACTTAGAAAAGCAGAGTTTCAGCTTGGGGGAACTTGAGTCTTTTACAGACATTTGAAAAATTAGACAAAACATTACTATTTAAATAGAATAATCCTTGAGGGCAAATCTAATTGTTGCAAAGCAAAACCAGACCACGAATTCCCTACAAAGTACAAAACTAATTTCTGCTAACTGTATAGACCTGCTGCATTTTCAATTTGTTGTCTTGACAGTGCCATTATCCTACCAAAATACTCTAGGACACCACTAATGACTCCAGTTTAACACATCCCAGCACCCCATTTGGCAGAGCCATGTTCACATCCTGGCTTTACAAAAGGGGAGAAGGAAGAGAGGCAAACAAGCAACTCGATTTTCAAAGGGCATCTCAACCAGAAGCCTATAGAATTGTGAGGGAGTAACAAAACTGCTGAACATATGTGGAATTTGGCTTTGAGAAAGTGCTTTATAGCATAGTCCCTTAGTTAACATTTACTACAGGTAAGCAGCAGGCAAAAACTTGCCATCAGTTGAACTGTTGGACTTCTATAGCTTCAGCTGGTTTGTATGTACTTAGAGAGGTGATTCTAGACTTGCATTATTCTAGCTGTGCCTCACTGCAGAGAAAATAATCAGCAGTTTTACTGAAAATAAAGGAAGTACCCTTATGTCTTTGTAAGAAGCATCTTTTAAGAGAATGTAACTAACACAGTCTTATTTACTATGCAGGATGTGTGAGCAGAATCTGAATTTTAGGTTTCATCAAGACTGTACCAACTTCCCATACTGTCAACATTTCCAAGAAAAATGCATCAGCACACAAGTCGACAGTGACAGTCCCACTAACTCCTGCACATCTGAGCTGTCTCCTTTGCATTAGTTATGTAAATGTAAGTCTCTGGAGAATCTTGTTCTAATTTGGGGTTTGGTATTTGTTTGTATCAGGCACTTTATTCTTCCCTGTCATTTTCACAACCACAGTGTTGCATAGAAGGAAATTAAAAATACATATTCTTTTTTATTTTTTAAAATTTTATTAAATTACGCAGTAAGAACCCATCTCCACACAAGTGTTTCATTTCTGGATGGCAGAGGTATAATACATGAGCCACAGGTGAGTGCATTACCCCTCCCTTCCCTCCAGCGTCCAAGAAACAAAACAGCAGGTACAACACACTCCTGTCACTACACTTCTCCAACAGATTGTTCATAAGGTTATTTTTAACTGGAGAAAAATGAAAAGGACCAACAGTGTCAAGTGTCTTGTTCTGCATATGAACGTTCTTCACTGCAACACTGACAGCTTCTCCTGCGGCGTGCGTGGCAGAGGGTCAGGAAGCAGTGGCAGTGGAATGCATTTGCACGGGTACTGTTAGATGCAAAGCCTGTGACTTCCCTAGAGGTAATCAGGCAATCAGAGTGCAAGGAAGGCCATATGACTGTTGAAAACTCTTACACTTCAAAGTGCATGTCCACAAAAAATTGGCAACAGAGGAGAAAGTGAATTCTAAGACCTACTGCGGAGGCAGAGCAGTCAGCATAGTGCAAATACTGAAAGGAACAGAAGTTTGCTGGCATTATCCAAAAATCACCAGCCAAGCTCCCTACTCAGATGAACTGCTGCAAACCCTTTCAATTAAATTAATTTTATGCCAGTAGTGGGCTTGGCTCAAATCTTACAATACTTGGATTTTGACAGAAAAAAATGCTGTATTGAAAGTGTGGTTTTACTCTGAAAAGTGACTAAAATGGCATTAAGGATCTTCCCACATTTTTCAGCAACTATGCATAATGTATTCACCAAGTTTACAAAAGAGAAACTTTTTATACAGAGCTACAACAAATTTATCTGGGTTCAGAAGTCCAGGGTGCATTTCTGCTTTAGCTAGCAGCATCTTTACAATTTTGCAGTTGTAGCTGAATTGTGGCGTTTGTTTGCTCTAAGAAAAGGAAGTTGCCTTTTCCTAAAGGTGTCCTACTTAAAAAATGAAGCAAGAAGTCTTTCAGACAACCTGCAGACAAGCAGGACCTTGATCTAAGGAAGATGATGCCATTTTTAGAGAGACTTTTCTGACCATAATCACACTTCGAGAACTGATTAAAAAAAACCTTGGTGGAAGGTTCCCTATGGATGCATTACTGAACAACCATCTATAGAAGAAACATGGCAAAGGAAAACTCCTTTGCAGAAATCTTTACAGATCTAGTTGAACAAAAATTTGGGAGTCCTTCATTTCTTGGATTATATGTATACCCCTATGAAGTGAAGCACTAGAATTTACAAGTGTGAACTAAAAGGATTAGGAAAATGAAGTAAAAAGCATATCACTCTACCTCCACCAGAACATCACTTTATTGTTTATCTGTCATCAACAATGTAAAACTCTACTAGATACTCTATCCTGGTTTTTAAAAAGGTAAAGATTACATTGGATTAGCTACGCAGTACGAAAGAAACTACAGCAATCACAGTAGAATGAGATTGGAGGGACAATTTGAATTACAAAAAAGTGTACACTGCAAGCAGAGGGAAGTGCACATTAAATCAAATGCCTGTAGGAATCATTACTTTTAAATGCACAGTGACAATTTTGAGAAACTGTACATAATAGAATCACAAAAATGACTTTAAAATAACCAAAATTACATTTTGCATTTGACCATCCAACTCATAAGTAATCATTGATGTTCTATATTTTCAGACCTTTTGGAAAAATTGTTTACCAAACAGAATTTAAGTTGTTAATTTGACTAAACTGTGAAGTAGAAGGATTGAAATAAAAAGTATATTGGAAGTACGCCTAACCTACAAGAATAAGCCAAGAGGGGTGTATGCAAGGAGAGGCTAGGAGGGAGGAGTGAAAGGAAAGAGGAAAGGGAGAAGAGAACAAAGGCTTTTTCTTCTATCTCAGAAGTTCTTCCAATGCAGCATGTATCTGATGTACAGCTCTTTGCTTTCAGTCCATTTCTGAAGTTTACATTTTGTAGCCTTTTCCCGTACTAACTGGTCAACTCAACCAGCACTGCTGCCACGTAACAAGAGGAACAAGAATCTGAATGCATCAAATCTGCCCTTGCTGTGATTTCTTCATGGCCCCATTATTCTGTTTTTTCTTTGAACAGGGTTTGGTGTTTCCTGAATTGTTCCCAGGGTCAGGTGGAATTGAGTTCCAAATCACTCTGCCGTTTGTAGCATCCTGATTTCTTTCTGCAGCTGACCCCCAGACACGTTTGCAGTTCTTCCGTAGCAGAAAGACAAACCGTGTTGCTCAAGCGGTGAGCTTTCACCCTTGACCGTGGGGGTTGCAGACCATTGTGTTTAGCGTATCCCTGAGTGCAGCTATCCTGCAGGATTCACTTCCCAGTGCACCGAGATTTCCTAGGTTTCCTCAGATTAAGCCCCAGTATGCATCACCACCGACTGTGGTGCGGCTACGGATGCCTGAGGCCGAGTTGATTCTGGTGGATGTCTGACCTCGCTGAACCAGACCGAGCTGCTGTCTCCCTACTCATACCCAGGCAGTCCAACCTTCATACAGCTGAGCCAAGTTATCTAGATTAGTTGCTTCCTTAATCACAAAGTCAACCTATTAAAAAGGTCAAACAAGGAATTAAAAATAAGCTAGAATTTTAGAAGTGTTTAAGTGATCTTAGAATTTAATGTCGAATGCCACCTGCAAATATTTGACTGAAAAAATCTAAAGTAACTGTAGATATAACTTTGTGCAGTCCACATAAGAAACAGGAAGCTGTACTGCAAAAAAAGATCACATATCATCTCATTCACAGCCCCTATCTTTACAGTATTCTCAAACAGACATGGACAACTGTGTCTCCTGACTCCGCTGCCCAGAGACAGAAGTAGTTTTGTTATGTTAGTGAACACAGACAAGTTCTGTCCCTTGGGCAGCTGCACAGACCTCCTATTCTCCCTGGCTGTCAGCAGCTGTGGAACAAATAATAGCTTACTGACAGACAAAAGGTAGTTTTATGTAATTCATGGTTTTACATAAACCTCCCATATGAGAAACAAAAGCATATGACAGCAAAAAACACCCAAAAAGTGTAGCAATACAAGGAAGTGGCAACCTTGATTTGCACTGCAATAGCTCCCACCTCCAAAGGAACCCCCCATTCATAACAGGATTTCAGCCCTGAAGGCACACTTCAGCATACACACCTGCTAATTAGTGTATATTTAAAGCAAGGACCAGTACTGAACTTTATTTTCAACTGACCTGTTCAGCCACAGACATTCTCCTGTTGGGATCCACATCTCGGCCCTCTAACTTGGCTTTGACCCGCTTCCACACACTAACTGCGTAGGAATTCCTCTCCTGCACAGCTACAGGTACAAAATAAAGTTAATGCAATTTGACATTCCTGCACAGAAACCCACTGAGGTATTTTTTTGTTGCTGTCAGTGGTAGGGTTGTTGGTTTTCTTCAAGTTTGTATTTACCTTTTCCTGTTTTAGGGTCCCTGGCTGTCTTTTTGGGACTACAAGCAACACTTTTGCCAGTTCCTGGGACTGTGTTTGGAGGTGTATCTGCCGATGTTGCAAGATTTTTCTGAATTAGCTTTCTTGCATTCTGTGACATCACCTCTGGCTGAGTTTTCTGCCCTGTATTGCTACGTACAGCTGTAAAGAAAGTTTAGAAGTGCTAAAAGTCTTCAAAATAATAGCATATTATAGAGGCAAGAAAAGCACAATTAAATGCATATCAAATAGACCTATCAGTTTTTCAGTACAAATGCATTTTAAATCTGCATTTTAAATTCTGCACCAGTTTTCAATCTTTTACTTTTCTAATTACTTTTGTTTCATAAACAAGAAGTTTTATTTCACTGCTAAGAATTTATTTATATTAAGCAAATTGTCTGCATTTCAAAGTTCAGTAAGAGTTATGATCCTCTCTCTAATATCAATTCCTGGTGGTTTCATGTTTGTACTTTTGTAAGTATTACCTGCAGCAAAGGTTGGCTGATATGTAGCAGCTGAAGTTGGGCTGGAGCATTCATTTGCTGTATCCGTGACTAAGGGTGATGCAAACCCCACCAGGTTATTGTAGACACTGGGAAACATAATGGAGTTGATAAATACTCATGCAACTACTTGACTTACTGAAAACCCAAAAATTAAATTAATTCAAATTTTGCAAGAGGATTTCTGAGTTCTAAGAAAATCATCAAGTATGTGCCCCATGAGGTGCTCCTGCTACATGGAAGTAGGTATGCAAAATGCCTTTTCTCACCTGAGACAAGGTAACTCTCTTACCTTTGGCTCTGTGTTTTAAGTTCTTTCAAGGTGGGAGTTATTTCCTGCAGCATTTCAACATGTTCCTGACTGCGGACTTGACCCATAACCTGAACTAATGTAAACAGAACTGTCTGAATATTATCTTGCCACGATTTATATTCACCCAGGAACTGCCTAACACTGTTCTCATAAGGAACATCTTCACCATCTGCCAAAGCTGCTTCTTCATCCTGTAACCAAGATGTGCAAAAACATCAACTGCTATATTTTGGCTAAGAGAATAAAGGAAAGCATGTCTTAGCCCTTTCAGCCCTTCAATTTGTCATTTGATTACAAATAACTATAATTTTCAGTAGTTATGTATGAAGAAATAAATTTTAAAATTATAAATTTTTTTTAAACATTAAGAACTAAAAGGATTTATAAACACAATGTTTCAACTGCCAAGAGAGAGAAAGTTCAGTTCAACCAAAGCCTGCTAAGGCTAATGCTAGAAAGTTTTATGAATTCTTAAACACAAACTTTGTCTTGGACTCCATATGGACAAACATTTTACTGTTTCTAGATACTTTACAAAGCACAAAGCTAAAACAGTTACTTTTCTGAAACTGTACTGACACAGGTTTGAGGAATAAATTTAAAGATGTTTCAGGCATACCTTTGCCATAGCTTTCAGTAGATGTTTGACATCTCCAAGCTGTCTGTTATGACCCGTGAGCACAGTTTTAATACTATCCACCAGATTCTGAATTGTTTCACAAACTGTTTCTATTTGCTGTTCTCTTTCTGTTTGTACTGTTCTCTGTGTAGATATCTCCTGGGTCAACTGCTTGTGAGCTGAGTGAAGCCATTCAGAGCTGCCAATAGGATGTTCAAGACCAGTGCCCTAAAAAAACCAGAAACATTTCTTTATCTGTACCCAGAGATAAAATTCTCTTGCTGTGTAGACGGCACTGCTAAGTGTTACTGACAGCATAAACTCTGTAGCCATACTCCACCTGAAGGTATACATAGCACTGAGAATGGAAGACAAAACTGAGAACTCCATGCAGTGATTCTGAAACGTTTCATGCTCTGCTTTGCCCTGTGCTTACCACTCTCTGCAGCAGGCGAAGCTCCAGGTCAGACACTGAGCTGTTGAACTGGGATGCAAAAGAGCACATTTGTTGACAGCGTTTGAGGAGCTCAAACAGTGCAGCATCAAGATTTAGAGCTTCTGCTGTTCTTGTACGTAAACTTTCAAAATGAATGATATTACTGCAAAGGAAAGTGACCTGAAAATCAAAGCAAGAGCAAGAAAAATTATTCCACTTCAACTATTAGACAAACAGCGTTTTTTTCATGTGCTTTGAAGTGAGGATTTTAAACACACAGATACTGCTCTGATACAGTAGCAGGGTCATCCAACCCTGCAGCAATTCTCACAAAAATTATTCCTATTGCTTTCAAGTGGGATTCCCAGAAGTATTTGGTTATCCGTGATTGCTCTTTAGATGCAGAGCAGAAAAATATCTTCTACATAAACCTTGAGTAAGAAATGAAGAGTGAACACACTCATGGAGTCAAGAGCACTGAACTTATGTGTAGTACCTGACTTGCTCTTTGACTTTCTTTCAGTACAAGGTTTCTTCTTTCAGCAATAGTGGCATCAAAATCTTGCAAGACTGGGGCCAGTGCAGGATTAGCACCTCCTGCCCATTTTAAACGCTGCTCAATACTTGCTTCAAGTGCTGCTAGTTTCTCCTGCATTGGGGAAGAAAAAAACCCATATAGACAATTCATACTGATATACACCATTCTAAGTTTTACTTTAAATAAACTATGCATCTATAACACATGCAGATACTTTCTTATGCCCATATATGTAAAATACTGTGACATTCATGATTGACAAATGTTAGTTTATGCTGTTTAAAAGTTTATTTCCAGTACACATCACAACTGGATTTGATAGTTATAGAAAGTCTACCTGTCTAGATTTAACTCACCAAAATACCCCAAAAATAACCAGATTTCTAGACTAAGAATTATATAAGATCATAGGAGTCCCTCCATTATTTGCAAATAATTCAAGAAATTAATATAAACAACTAAAAAAGGAAATTAAAATTCAGGAAGCTAAGCAGTATTTAATAAACAGTTAAACATTCTATATTACTGCCACCAAAGAAATCTAAAATACTGAGCAAAGCCACAGCACACAAACCTTAACACATAGAAGAATTAATTTGCCCATTTCTACAAAGGGAACTTCTGACATTTAGCTAGCAAAAACAACAGTAAGGATGATCTAAGGCAGACAAACTTAAAGAAAAGGAGCCTTCAGAAAGAAAGGTACTTTCAGAGACTTGTGTTTTTCTTCAAAGAGATTTACTGCTATTCCAAAGAGAACATTTTGGATGAGACAGCAAAATAAAACAATATAACAGTATCCATTAGACACACTGAAAGATCTGTGACAATACCCCCACATTTGTGTAAGACAGCAAGCCAGATAATGCAATCCAAAGGTGGCAGATTTTGCAGCTTGTGTCAGTCACATTTTGATGTGCTGCTAAACAACCCTCCCCAAAACAGCCATACCTGGACCGTTGCAATGGAAGCTTCAATCTGACTGAGTGTGTGAAGCTTCTTTTTCATGCTGGCTAAAATTGCTGAACGAGGAGGAGGAGTGACAGAAATAGCCTGGGGGCGACTGATGAGGAGATCTTCATGCTGCCACTTTAACAAAGTAACAGCAACAACATCAGTATTGCTTAGCACAAAATACTTTGCATCACAAACAGCAATTCCAGTGCTCTGGTACCCTTTATAAGTAAGGGCACTTAAAAGGGCTGCATGTCAGACAGTACCAGAACAGCTCAAAGTTCTAAATCATTCAAGGGCATTAAATTATACAAGTAGTTGCAAATTATGCTTTGCTGGCTTGGATGTTTATACCATCAACCAGTCCACTAACTTACTAGAAGTGATTTACACACCTTTTTTATCCAAAGGAAAATCCATCAATATTCAGAAACAATTCACTTGTGATACATTAAAACCAAGACAATTTTGCTTACCAGTCTATGAAATAGTTTATTAACTGACCTGGGGAAAGCCTTGTCCCTTCACCTACAAATCACTATAAAATAAAGATCACTGATAGTACAACACAACTAGATACCCATGTAAAAGTACACAATGGCATTTATCTAAAGCCTCAGAAGAGCATTTTTCAGGACTGATACTGCTGCTATTTGTATTTTTAGTGAAGCAATGAATGGAGCAAGGAGACAGCCAATGCATTAAAACTTCGAAGGAAAGATACAAAATGACATCTAGCAAATTCATACCCTCTGTTCTAAGCCATCTCCTCCCTTAAAGTCATAATCTGTTTGAGAAAAAGGGGGAGAACAGGACAGCATTGCTGATAAGAAAGCCAATGAATGACCTATTGTCTAAAAAACAACTTAATGGCTATTGAAAAAAATTACATGTATTGATTCAAAAAAATCTATACATTGCAGAATTTGCTTCTTGTAAAGCAGCTGCCTTCAAAAAGAGCTAGCAGTAACACTGTTCCTAATATATTTACAGCATAATTAAAACCAAAACACCTTATCAAGTCCATTAAAATACCTTAGGACTTACTCAACAAAATCTCATGTTTGTTGTGCTCAGACACTAACTCACGCTCATTTTTCCCAGACCCAGTCTGGAAATCCTCAGCCTGTGCTGGGCTCTCACCTGGAACATGGCAATGTGCAGCTGCACTCTCTGCAGGCTGGTCTTGCACGAGGAAATGCTGGTTTCCAGCCTGCGCACCAGGTCGTGCTTCTTCCAGGCCGTGTCGTAGGAACTGGCCAGGACTGTGGCCCTGTTCATCACCAGCTGGGAGAACTTGCCAATCTGGATGTTGTGCTCCACAGCTTTTTTGCACAGGTCATCCACAGAAACTTTGCTTTCTGCTCCAAAGTCTTTAGCCTCTACCTGAGCAATGATATCAACACCCAGAGCGCTGATGAAACTGCACAAGGTCAGTCCCAAAGCTTGATTTGGAAGGCCAATTAAAAGCTGCCTCACAAAGTCTGCAGTAAAAGCCTTAATTGGCTTGGCCATTTGATCTTCACTAAAACAAGAGTTCCTGTAAAGGGCTTTCACATTGACTATTTGAACAGGTCCATTTACTGCATTCTGGTCTTCAAGTGAACTGATTCCTTTTAAAGGGAAAGAAACAGTATTTTTGTTATAAACTAAACATTTGATGCATCCAGAAGAATAATACCCGACTCACAAACACAGCAAAAGCACAGGAATTCATTTTTAGTTTCTGCTTCNAAACTCTTTAATTGTTTGCAGTCTCTTCAGAAAGAAAATTTCCTCCAGAACTTGCCGATTATTGTCATCATCAAAGAAGTTAACTTGGGTGCTGCGGGCTTCCCTAATTATGTCAATCTTACGCCAAGCAAGAGGTATCTCCATCTTGTTTAGCTGAGCAATGTGAAGGAAATTAATTAGTTTGGTTTTCTTAAAGCTTTCCTAATTCTGACTCAAACAGTACTCCAAAAAGACCAAATCCATACCTTTTCAATCAATAAACCAAATGCAGTTTCCACTTGAGCAAACATTCCATCAAAAGCTACCAAAAGCATCTGACCAGCTGACATTTTGGGAGTTTCATCAACTGAACCATTTCTTGGCTGAATCAGTTCACCATACTGAGCATGAAGTACTCTATAAAGGAAAAAAAAGAAAGAAAATTTACATGGTTTTGCTTAGTCCACAATAAACAGAATTTTCTTAAACTGACTGATTCCACAGATTCACTGTAACACTGATGAAGCCACCACAACCAGCTCAAGGGAAATACCACTTGAAGATTTTGAATTGGTCTGTTGTACCAAGCACCTACCCAGGAATGTACTGTCCCATTTACAAGATGCACAAGTCTTTGTTTGCTCAGTGTTTTGTCTCATTTTGCTTTTTTAACCAAGTCACTGACTCATTAAGCAAAAGCTGCTCAAACCTCCTGATGAGGAGTGCCATGGTTACAAGCTCCCCCTTTCACAGGTTCCTCCCACAAACTAATGAACTAGTTCCTATTTTTCGCATCCTTTAACTTCAAATATCAAATCACAACTACATATTTTGGAAGAAGCTGACTACCAAAAGTCAGCATTAAGCAGATATAAGTGTAAATTGCCACAGCTCCATATTTCTGTGTATGCCTGTGGATAAATATACAAGCACGCAGAGAGGAAACAAGCACACACCTTACACCCTGCACTCTGCTTAAGGTAATCTTGGGCAAGAAAAGCCTGTATATCAAACAAAGACTAATGTTCTTCAGTCTTCACTCTCTCACACCTAAACTGAAAAAAAAGGTGATTTACCTTGCAACATCAATGTAATGAGTGTGTGTCTCCTCCTCTATACCCATAGCAGCATTTCGTAAGTAGGCTTGAAGAGATTCAACCAATGTTTGCAAAGGGACTCCATCAGTTGTTTGCTCTATAAGATTATCCAATTCATGGAGCATACTCTCTAAAGTATACTCTCCTTTCATTAAGCACCTAAGTGCTTCAGGGAAAATGATCTGTCGGAAGTTTGAGTTCAACTCCTGTTGGGAAGTAAGTATGAAAAAGTAAGAAATGGTTCCCTCCCAAAAAGTATCACAGGCAACATCTTTTGTCATTTTAGTACTACACCACTGTGCAGCAGACATTATCTAAAATATATTATATTATTATATAATTATATATTAT
>VZTT01000952.1:8954-23453 GCA_013400855.1 Buphagus erythrorhynchus
GGGATGGGGCTGTGGATGTTTTAGGGGTGTGGGGATGGGGCTGTGGATGTTTTAGGGGTGTGGGGATGGGGCTGTGGATGTTTTAGGGGTGTGGGGATGGGGCTGTGGATGTTTTAGGGGTGTGGGGATGGGGCTGTGGATGTTTTAGGGGTGTGGGGATGGGGCTGTGGATGTTTTAGGGGTGTGGGGATGGGGCTGTGGATGTTTTAGGGGTGTGGGGATGGGGCTGTGGATGTTTTAGGGGTGTGGGGATGGGGCTGTGGATGTTTTAGGGGTGTGGGGATGGGGCTGTGGATGTTTTAGGGGTGTGGGGATGGGGCTGTGGATGTTTTAGGGGTGTGGGGATGGGGCTGTGGATGTTTTAGGGGTGTGGGGATGGGGCTGTGGATGTTTTAGGGGTGTGGGGATGGGGCTGTGGATGTTTTAGGGGTGTGGGGATGGGGCTGTGGATGTTTTAGGGGTGTGGGGATGGGGCTGTGGATGTTTTAGGGGTGTGGGGATGGGGCTGTGGATGTTTTAGGGGTGTGGGGATGGGGCTGTGGATGTTTTAGGGGTGTGGGGATGGGGCTGTGGATGTTTTAGGGGTGTGGGGATGGGGCTGTGGATGTTTTAGGGTGTGGGGATGGAGCTGTGGATATTTTAGGGTGTGGGCTGGGCTGTGGCAGCTGGAGGTGTCCCCACCTGGTCTGGCCTGGTTTTTATGGCCGTGCCAGCCCATCCCAGCACAACCCAGCTGGAGTGTGGGACCCCGAGGCAGGGCTGGGTGTGGATGCTACATCCTGGGATAACGTGAGGGTGCTGTGAAAGAGACGCTGACAGTGGTGGCTTGTGCGGTATCCTGGTGTCCCCGTCTCACCGGGAGCACCATCGGGACGTCCTGCAGCCCTCCAGGAGCCCCTGGTGCTGGGATTTGCCTGGAGCAGAGCTGGGGAGAGAAGTGAGGGAAGGACCATGACAGAGAGCAAGAAGGAGAATCATTTTGTGTTCATCCCTTGCCCCATCCAGCGAGGGAATGCGAGTGTCTGCATTCAGTGACCCGTTTTCCCTGGGTTATTCCTGCCTCCATTTCTCCCAGACGCAGGCGGTGGCTGGGTTTGCTCAGGGTTTTTTTTTTGTCTTTTGTCCCTTGCTTCCCAAGTTGTGCAGATCCTGTGCAGGCTAAATGGGAGAGCGGAGGGGAGGAGACTGATGAGGGAGGAGGGGAGAGGGCCTGGGCAGCCGCTCTCTCCTTAAGAATATAAGGGCAGGAAACAAAGGGTGAGCTGCACATGGAGAGCAGGGGCACCTGGCAGGCCTGGCCCTTCAATAGGCTGCCCTGAACGCGGCTTAATCCGCACGGAAAAGTCTGGGAATGAGAGCTGGGGGTGGCTCGGGGTGGCTCCCAGCAGCCAGGTCTGTTTTGTTAGCCAGAGCCAGGCAGCCCAAGCGAATAAAGCCCCGGAGCTGGTGATGGATGAGCATGGAAAATCCTTTGCAAGTTGTAAACTCCTTTGCAACTTGGCCGTGTCCTTGCCTTTCACACTCGGGGAACTGTGACAGAGCCTCATTCTGGAGCACGGATCAATCCAGCTCTCAGCGTCGCTGCCTGGGGGGATGTTACAGAGCAGAGCTTGAGGTTTGCAGCTTTGCACCAAAATGGCTCGTTTTTGGGCCTCTTTAAAATCTTTGTGCAAAACCAGGAGTGCACGAGGAGCAGAAGGAGGTAAATTCTGTATTTTGTGACATTTAAAGAGCACTTTACCAGGGCTCAGAGTTCATGGTGTTGGAGGAGTTTCTGTGTGTCCTGGTGTGCAGCAGGAATCCCACTCAAGTTTTGGGTTCCACCCCCCTCCACCTCTGACCCTCCAAGGTGTGTGCAGGTGCCCCAATGTCCTGCATGGTCCTGCCAGAGGGTCCCCAGGAGCTCCAGGGCACCCCACCCCTCCTGTCTCAGTTCACTGTCACCTTTTGGTCACAGCTTTGCTCCCTGGTCTGCTGTTATCCCAGAGAGCCTGGGGATGATCCTGCCTTTTGCAAGACCTAATCAGAATAAAAGTTTTCTTCTGAACATTTCAGTGCTTTTCCTTTGGGCCAAGCTTCCCCAGGAAGAGACAGGACTCTCAGTCATTTCAGGTGGGTTTTTTGAGACTCTGAGCAGATTTTCAGTTCTTCCTTGCAAAATGACCACAGCACATACTAAACACACAGAGATGAAGGGCTCTGTTCACTTCAAATCTTGTCTTTGACTGTACTGACTGTTCTGGAAGTTACTCTGCATTTAATGTGTTATTTTTAAACCTGCTAAGACACTAAACCCTAAATTGGAGCAGCAGATCTTGGAAGAGGAAGCAGTGCCATGTTCTTCGTGTTGCAGGAGTTTCTCTTCCTGGCTTCAGTGGCAGCAACAGCTCTGCCCTAAAGCTGCTGGAGTTGGTTATTCCTCTCTCTGGATTGAGGCAAATAACTCCCTTTATAATATGAAAAAAGGATTCACAAATCTGAGGCTGGACACAGACTCTGTTCCTGGCTGCTTGGTCCTACTCTGTGTTGTCTCCTGGCCCAAGTGCAGCTCCACAGGGAGCTGGTCCAGCTGCGGAATAACCAGTGAGGGAGTGTTTCCTCTCTTCTCCCTGCCCTCCAAAGATGGATTATTTTCCTCAGCTGGTTCATTTGCATGAACACTGGGATGTGTGAGCAGTGGTGGTGGCAGGGAGGAGATCCAGGCAGGATAAGCAGCTTGGGAGCAGTTGGAGCCAGGAGCTTCCTAAGCAGATGCTGTGTGGGATCACCACAACCTTTCAGTCTTAACTCCTTCGAGAGACTTCTTCTAATTTCAGTTTTAGTGTAATTTATATTAAATTTATCTCAGTTTTTGGAGAGCTTTTAATACTTTGGTACTTTCTAGGTTTGTTTTTTTTTTAACCTATTTTTTTTTATGCACAGTCTGACTTAGCCTAATTGCTTTGTCACTGTCCTATACCAGAAATTATCTGCTTGTGCTGGTTTTCCCCTAATAAAGCTTTGGGGCAGGAGACAATATGTGAAAATAGACTTTCCTTTTTGTTTTGTTGTTGTCAAGACCCTGGTAAGGTTGTCAGTATCTCACCAGTGTGGGATAAGGTGGTAACTGGCATTTTTGGTCTTAAAATGCCTTCCAGCCCATTAACCTGTGATTGTGGGATGGATATACAGGGAATGAAGTTCTCCTGGATGTGAACTAGGATTGAATATGCAAGTTGCAAGGTGGAGAAAACCAGAAGTGAGAGTAATCAAGGGAATAAAGAGGTGGTGTTATGATGCTCAGTGAGGTGAAGAATACTTGGTGCTTATTGTCTTTATAGTCCTACACTGCAGCCATAACACACTGTCTTATTTTAGCTTATGATGTTGGATTATTAAAAATAAAAACCCAAACAAGAAAAAACACAAAAAACCCAAAGAAAACATCAATAAAGATTTGGAATAATTTGTGCCTGCTCTCCAGGTTGAGTCTTCATGGAAACCCAGGTGTTACAGAACAGTATCTCTTCCCTTTTGCCATTAATAGAAAGTTTTATGAGGTTTTGACATTTATCTTTGCATCACTGTGTGATTCTTTGTTTTGCAGCTTGTCAGTAGTTAACTTCTGATTTTATCCTTTTCTGAAGTCTTCAGGATGCTACAAAAGACATAGAGTCAAACCTGAATGTGCTGTTCAAGGGGCAGGGAGAGGAGACAAGGAGCATTTGTGGTGCTGGTCAAATGCAGCAGTCCTGGGAGAAGAAATTTTACTTGAAAATGGGCATTTACTATGAGAGTCAGCTGAATGAAAAGTGCTTCTGTGCTGAGATCTCCCTTGATGGTTATTGTGTGCATTATGCTACGTTTGTTCACCTGATCTGAATCTTCCTCTTGACATATAAAAACATTTTAGCTTAACTTGTGTGTTCCACACGAGGAGGAGTCAACATGAAAGCAAAACCACACATTTTAGAGCTGAATGTGAGCTTCATTCTTGAAAGTCCAGCATGTGTTTTTCAGGAAGGAAATAAAAATTCTCTCTCCTGAGTTGCAGAGGCGCCGTTGTGGAAGCCCACAGGTTTAAGTTTCCCTCCATGTCTCTCTGGTGTGTTTTTTCCAGCCCCAGTGGGAAGAAGTTCCGGAGCAAGCCGCAGCTGGCGCGGTACTTGGGCAGCTCCATGGACCTGGGCACCTTCGACTTCCGCACGGGGAAAATGCTGATGAACAAAATGAACAAGAACAGGCAGAGGATGCGCTACGACTGCTCCAACCAAGCCAAAGTAAGACTCAGCAGCAGCAGCACTTCCCCTGCCTGCTGTGGGGCTGCCAGAGCAGTGTCTGGGACAGAGGGAAAATGCAGCATTTCATAACTGAGGTGTGAACTTGGAGCTGGGTCAGAACGTCTCTCTTGGTAGGGCTTGGACAAATGCTGCAGCCAGGGGGTTGGTGCTGTGGAGGAGAGTTATGTCACTGCTCAGTCTGCTGTGGAGGAGGGCAGGGAAGAGACTGTCACCTTCTTCAGTTCCCAACTCAAGAAAGGCATTGACCTGTGGGAATGAGTGCAGAGCAGCCCCTCTGCTCTGGGGACAGGCTGGGAGAGCTGCGGTGCTCACGTGGAGAAGAGAAGGATCCAGGGAGAGCTGAGAGCCCCTTGCAGGGACTAAAGGGGCTCCAGGAGAGCTGGAGAGGGACTGGGGACAAGGCATGGAGGGACAGGACACAGGGAATGGCTTCCACTGCCAGAGGGCAGGGCTGGATGAGATATTGGGAAGGAATTGTTCCCTGGGAGGGTGGGGAGGCCCTGGCACAGGGTGCCCAGAGCAGCTGTGGCTGCTCCTGGATTCCTGAGAGTATCCCAGACCAGGTTGGGTGGGTTTTGGAGCAACCTGGGACAGTGGAAGGTGTCCCTGTCATGGCAGGGAGTGGAGCTGGATGGCTTTAGGGTCCCTTCCAGTCTAAACTATTCCATAATCCCCCTACCTGGAGTGTGAGCTCACCTCCTCCAGCACAATCTGCTTCAGAGCCCCACATCTCCTGGGGCTGTGCAGCAGCTCTGCCCTGCCCTTATCTTTGGTTTGAGGAGAGAGGAGGCATTTGGGTGCACAGGGATGAGGAGATGCTGCAGCTCCTGCCAGTGACTCGCTGGAGCTCTCAGGCTGTGCTGGTGACCCAGATTTGGCATTGATGAAATGGGAGGTGGCATTTGGGGCAAAAAGTGTGAGAGGGAAGAGGACTGTGAGGCCTATTTGTAGAACAGAATTAAAGTTTCTCTAGCTGGTAATTCAGATTGTTGAGGTGTCAGGATGGCAGTGACAGGCTCCCTTTCTGAATTGATTGTCCCAAGTCATTCCTAAGGCTCCTCATCAGATGCTAAAATCTTTCCCAGAACCCAGAAGCTGCTGTGTATGCACCTAAACACTGAATGTGGAAGAGGCACAATGCTCACTTTTTAAATACATCAGCCAGTCAAGGATCATCATCACGAGCGTGCTGGGAACATTTCTTGCAGTCCTGGGTGTTGCAGTGATATTTTGAGACCTGCCTTGAGGCAGAGAGCAGCAGCTCACACACCTCTCAGGCTAAAAATTCTGCCCAAAACTCTCAATAAATGTACAAATGTTATCACTGGCTTCTGAATGGATTAGCACCCAGATGGTTCAGAATTATATTTGTCCTGAATGCATCTTTTCTACATCTCATGAATAAATCTGTGAAGCAGACACAGTGTTTGCATCCCCAAGAACAAAGCGTGTCCTACAGCCATTCCAAGAGTTGTATGTTAGGTTTTGGGGATGAGGAGCAGCCTTCCTATGCTTCCCCTAACAGAAAATGCACTCATGTAGTGCAAAATTGATTATGAGCTTCATTTAAAAGCTGAACTTTGTTCAGAACCAAAGGTAAAAAAAGGGATTCAGCTTCCAGCTGTGTTTATTTATTTATTGGTCACAACTAAATTTAGAAGGAATGGTTTGGAGTGGTTTTGGGATTCAGAAACCAACCTCTAAATCCCTGTTTGTAATTTTTTTATTTATTACAACTACTGTGTTGTAATCTTCTCTTTTAGTGATTACACATGGTTTATTCTAACTCCTAAAGTCATTAAAAATGAGAGTAAAACTGATGTGTGTGAACTAGCATGGGAGGAGGCTGCTATGTTAAACAGAATGAGAGGAAAACTTTGATAGGTCTAAGGCAAGATTTGAATTTAGTTATGTATTTTTAGCAGCCTAACTTGTAGAACTTGAGATTAGACAATTTCAAGCCCAGAAATTGTTCTCTGCTGCACTTCTTTGTGGCTGTAATAACATTTTAGCAAATTTAAACTATTTTTGTGGATTTTTCCTTTTCTTCTTGTTTGAAACAGGGCAAGCCTGATTTGAACACAGCTCTGCCTGTGAGACAGACAGCCTCTATCTTCAAACAGCCTGTCACAAAGATCACAAACCACCCCAGCAACAAGGTGAAGAGTGACCCCCAGAAAGCTGTGGACCAGCCCAGGCAGGTAAGGCTGAGAAACTCCTGGATTTGCTACTGGGAGGATCCCAAAATAATCCACTTTAATGTTGTGATGCTGAACAAATACTCCCTGGCAATTCCTGATCTCTGACACTTCAGAATTCAGAAAAATCTGATCTTTCAGAAGCAATGGCTTGCAGAGCTTCCATCTCTTAAAATCAGATTAAATCTCATTCCCAATCTCTGTTATGGACTCTGGGCACTGGGTTTTACAAACTCCAGCCTTTGGTTAGATCACAAGTCTGGTGTTGCTAAACCTGAATTCCTGTTATTAATTATTAGCTACAAAATTATTCAGACATTGTAACCAGTTCAGAGGACACTTAAGTTTAGAATCACTGTCAAATGTTGCAATTCTGTAAGAATTCCGTGTTCCATTAAATCCATGTTCCTGCATGGATCACATCCAATGTGGTGTTTGTTGCAGTGAAAGGGACTGTACATCAGTAGAAGTCAACTCTGCCAGTATCAGATCATAAATTCACGTAGAATGTTGTTATTAATGCAAAACCAAAGTGTTTTTCTTATCATAAGGTGTATTTGCAAGCAAGAGAACACACAAAAGTTAAAGGAAAGGGTGCTCAGGACAAGGGAAGGCCCTGGTAGAATGAACTGTACCTGTTGGAACACTGAAAACCTTTTTGAAAACTTCAAAAAACACATTTTGAGGGCAGTTTTTTAGAATTTCATAAACTTAGTTCAACTAGAACCTCCACATATGAGACAGAACTTCTCTGAAATGGGTAGGGTGTTTTGGTGGTTGGGATGGATTTTTCCTGGTTTTTTAGCAGGTTGGCAGGGTCTTACCATGGTTTTCTTGGGAAATAGATCCTGTATGTTCACTGTGGTGTTGCTGTTCCTGCAGTTTTTATGGTTAAGGCTATAAAAGAGAACACTAAAGATAAAATACCCTCTCCCAGTTCTGAGCTGGATTTGTGTTCCCGTTAAAGATATTTAACTGGACTGCAGAATATTTCAACTTTTGCTCAGCAGACTCCAGATGTTTCTGCAAAATTTGAAAGCCCATCCAGTGCCACCCCCTGCTATGGGTAGGGACACCTTGCACTATCCCAGGTTGCTCCAAGCCCCGTCCAACCTGGCCTTGGACAATTCCAGGACTGGGGCAGCCACAGCTTCTCTGGGTAACAAAAAAANNAAAAAAAAAAAAAAAAAAAATCACCTATTTGAAAAGCTAGAGAATATCCAACTATCCAACCTGTGTTTGGGCTGTGAGTGCCCTCATTCCCCTTTTTGGAAAAGTCATGTGGGGTCAGTTGCACTTGGATTTTGACAGGCAGGAAAAAGGGGTGGGATGTGCATGGACTGTTAGAGATGAATTATTGCTTTCTGAAAACCTCGATAAAAATATGGTTATTTGCAAGAAAGTTGATCCTCCAGCTATGCATTGCTATCTTCCTGATATCCCTCCTGTACCAGTATTAAAGTATTGGACTTTTTACCACACCAGACATTCAGATGCTTTTAAGCCTGAAGAGAGCCCGTGACTCAAAATCTGGTAAAGGACCAGACATGGGGGAAAGGACCAAACTCCTGGACAGGAAGAAAATAATACTTTACCTTGAATACAGTTCTTGTATTCTTTAACTTCCTGTGGGGTATGTAGGAGAGAAATAGGGTGTAAAAAAGGCTGTCTCACACTGTGGGCTTGTAGCTGAAAGTCAGCAAGCCTGGCCTTGCTGCTGCAGCTCAGAGCAGTGAAAGTACCTGGCCCTGGAAGAAAAGAGTTTTCCAAGGCAGCAAACAGGGAGAGAGGAGTTGTGGGGCTGGTTGACAATGAGGATTGTTCCTGCTGCTGGAGGTGGCAGACCCCTTCTCTGGTAAATGCACATTAAACTGTCCCCAGCACTGCTGTTCCCTCTCTGCACAGGAAGCAGGGATTTTGTGCAGTTGTCAGTTCCATTTCTGGTTGTGCCAATAACCACCTGCTTTGACTGCAGCTCTTTTGGGAGAAGAAATTGAGTGGACTGAACGCCTTTGACATTGCAGAGGAGCTGGTGAAGACAATGGACCTTCCCAAAGGGTTGCAAGGTAATCAGAGGGTGTCCTTCACTCAGGGCTGGCATTTTGGCCCCTGGCAGCAGTGAATGAAGGTGAGCTCCCTGTTCCCAGGGCCTGGCAGGGCCGTGGCCATTCCTGCTGCAGCAGGAGCTGTAGAGCTTTGCCTGGGGGTCCCAGTGCCCTTTGTTCTGGAGAGACACTGTAGCAAAGCTTCTCAGCCTTTTGGGGGATTCATTTTGCAGGAACAGCAGAGCATCCCAGAATGCTGTTTGGGTTTGGGTTGGAAGGGACCTTAAAGCCCATCCAGTGCCAACCCCTGCCATGGCAGGGACACCTTCCACTGTCCCAGGCTGCTCCAAGCCCCATCCAACCTGCCCTTGGACACTTCCAGGGATCCAGGGGCAGCCACAGCTGCTCTGGGCACCCTGTGCCAGGGCCTGCCCTCCCTCCCAGTCAGGAATTTCTTCCAGTTATCCCATCCAGCCCTTCCCTCTGGCAGTGGGAAGCCATTCCCTGTATTCTTTCCCTCTAAGCCCTTGTCCAAAGTCCTTTTTCAGCTCTCCTGGAGCCTCTTTAGGCCCTGCAAGGGCTCTGAGGTCTCCTTTGAGCCTTCTCTTCTCCAGGTGAGCACCCCCAGCTCTCCCAGCCTTCTTCAAGCAGAATAGAAACATCTTCCCTTCCCAGTTTGGTGGTTTTTATTGTCTTTTTGCTTGTAACAAAATGAGGAACTGCTCTAAGTTTAAATACCCTAGGAGAGCTGCACAGGTGCTGTTAGAAGCATTTAGGTCTGAGATTTATGTCATGTGAGCTTTCAAACTGACAGCCTGTGCTTTGCCATTAAAATTTAATTCCCATTGTCCTGATTTCCTGCTCCCTGCCTGGGGCAGTGCTGGTTATGGATTTCCCTCCCCATTGCAGGGGTTGGTCCGGGCTGCACGGACGAGACTCTGCTCTCTGCCATCGCCAGTGCCCTGCACACCAGCACCATGCCCATCACTGGCCAGCTCTCTGCAGCCGTGGAGAAGAACCCTGGGGTCTGGCTGAACACCTCCCAGCCTCTCTGCAAAGCCTTCATGGTGACAGATGAAGATATCAGGTGTGAACTGGAAATAGCACTTGCTGTCCTGGAATGAGGTTCCTTGTGCTCAAACAGTGCTTTTCTTTTCTTTCTGAATGTCTGATAGAGCACTGTGGCTTGGGAATTAATTTGAATGGCTCTCTAGCAATAGAGTAGACAAAAGTAGTTCCATTAAGCTCTGTCATATGCTTAAAGCCCACTATTTTTTATTTTGCTGTGCTCAGTTACTCTGGAGTTTCAGGCTCATGTTTGTTTTTCATGTCAAGTTTCCTTTTTTGACAAAAGTGTCTGAGCTGGGGGAACCTTGACTGAGGCACCTCTAATCAGAGATGGATTGGAGAAATCCCAGACAGTGGGATTGGATTCTCTTCGCCTTCTTCTGTGTCAGTAAATGACTTAAATAAAATTTATGGATTGACCAAATCCAAGCTGTGCCTGCTGTGGTGACAGAGAACAAGGATGCAGTTTATTCTGCTATAGATTGCTTTAGTAATGAAATATTGTTAAGTCAGGATTGGTCAAACTCAGCTTTAAGCTTTTGATGAAGAACTGAATATACCAAAGGCCTGCAGCATGCAATTTGCATTCATTAAGTGTTTAAAGGCAGTCCTTGCTTTGACTGCTTGATAAATCTTTTGGAATTGCAGGATAACTTCTGGGCTTGACTGACACATAAATGACCAGGAAAAACAGTCTGTTTGTAACTCTGATGTCCTGTGGCTGAGCTGAAATAGGAGCCCCATGAGCCACTGATTGTTGATCACTTCTTTGCTGTGTCTTTGACTTCTTAGGGTTGGGACTCAATGGCCTGAAACTTCATTTTCTCCAATCTTATTTTTGCAAGTCTGTGCAGGGTAGGCTGACTTGTTAGATATTAATAGTAGGAATTAAAAATTAGCATTAGGCTAAAAAAAAAAAGTCAACTGCGGAAATAGCCAAATTTCAGCCAGAAATCAACACAGGTGCAGGATTCATAATAAAAATACTGGAAAATTTTTAAAGTGTTTTTCATCTTCACTTACATTAGAATGGCAAGTGGGGTTTTTTGGGTTTGTTTGAAATTTTTTTTGTTATACAATGGAGCTGTTAGAGAGCTTTTCCAGTTCATGCTTGTCTCATGTTGGAGGGATTGGAGACTCTTTTCCCTTGACAGGGGCAGCACTGGGGGCTGATGCTGGGTGTCCCTTGTGTTGGGCAGGAAGCAGGAGGAGCTGGTGCAGCAGGTGAGGAAGAGGCTGGAGGAGGCCCTGATGGCTGACATGCTGGCCCACGTGGAGGAGATCGCCAGGGATGGGGAGCCTCCCTCGGAGAAAGAAGGAGCAGAGGAGGAAGGAGAAGAGGAAGAGGAGGAGGAGGAGCAGGACCATGACCAGGAGATGGAAAATGTATAGTCCAGGTAAGGTGATAGTGCTGCGTCTCACCTCAAACATTGGGGACAGGAAGGTTTGTCAGGAGGAATCTTAAATATTGATGGATCTTTGTTTTTTTAGCCTGTGCTCTGAAAGATGTGGTGGCCTTGGGTCAGGAATGGGGGAGGTGGACATGACACCCCACCTGCAGAGCTGCCCCAGCCCTGGGGAACAGCAGCAGGAGGACGTGGAGCTGCTGCAGCCAGGCCAGAGGAGCCACGGAGATGCTCCAAGGGCTGGAGCCCCTCTGCTCTGGGGACAGGCTGGGAGAGCTGGGGGTGCTCACCTGGAGAAGAGAAGGATCCAGGGAGAGCTGAGAGCCCCTTGCAGGGACTAAAGGGGCTCCAGGAGAGCTGGAGAGGGACTGGGGACAAGGCATGGAGGGACAGGACACAGGGAATGGCTTCCACTGCCAGAGGGCGGGGCTGGATGGGATATTGGGAAGGAATTGTTCCCTGGGAGGGTGGGCAGGCCCTGGCACACGGTGCCCAGAGCAGCTGTGGCTGCCCCTGGATCCCTGGAAATGTCCAAGGGCAGGTTGGACAGGGCTGGGGAAGGCTCTGGAGCACCAGGAGTGGCTGAGGGAGCTGGAGGAGCTCAGCCTGGAGAAAAGGAGGCTCGGGGTTCAGCCCCAGTTGTCTCAGCCTGTCTCCATAGGAAAGGTTCTCCAGCCCTAAGATCAATTCAGTGGCCTCCTCTGGAGCCTCTGAGACAAGAATCAAAAATGTGGTGGGGAAAAAAAGGGACATTTTAGGATGAATAGCAGAAGAGCTCCTTTGGAGGGAATGGGGATTTCAGGTAGGAGGAAGATTGATTTTGTTAAGCAATCCTTGAAGCTTGAGGATTGATTATTATGTGCAATCTGCTTGGCCTTTGGGACATCCCATCATTTATCTGGGCTCTTTTTTCCCATTTTCCTGTATCACCAACAGTAGCTTTATTTGGAGAGTGAATACCTTGAATTCCTTTCTGCTATAGAGGTTTGGCAACAGGCAGGAGCCAGAGCAAACTGACTGCTGCAGGTGAAATCCAGGAGATAAAGACATGCATGTGTTGTGACAGTGGGATTTCTCCTTTTAAGCAAAGATACAAAAATTCTTTTTGACTTACAAGGTGGTTTTTTTTCCTCTTTCAGGGAGTTCCATCTAAGAATTCCCAGTATAAACCCATTCAGCAGGGTCAGCACAACCATTCACAGAGCCAAGAGTGCACCACCAGTCCAACTGAACCCCAGAGCCTTTGGATGGACTTCAGGAAATGTGGAAGCTGATGCTTCATTCATTGCTGGGGAGTTTTGCAGATGGAACTTGACTAAACTCTACTTCTACTCCCCTTCCTTTTTCTAACAGGATAGGGTGATTGGGAATGCAGAAGTGGGAGGGGATAAAGGGGGATAAAGGAATATCACATGGTGGGAGGGAAAATCCTAGGAACTGAATTTGCTGGCTTTTTTTTTTTTTTTTTTTTTTTTTTTTTTTTGGTATTACTTTTTGTGGGTCGGTGCTGGGTGATACGTTTTTAAGCTTTTCTATCAAAGTACTTTTAATGACCCACAGAAACAATTTTTTTCTCTAACCCAAGGGAGGGAGATGCTGTTTCACTCCTTGGCTACTCTGCTGTGGGCTACCTGTTTGTACCTGACTGTAGGGAGGTCATTTCATGTTGTGAATGGTTCATTCCATGTGTGAATTGCAGTTACTGAATTGCCATTTCCTCACAAGACCACATTGGTCTTGGCAGTGTAGTCTCAGAGCTGAGCTGCCAGGGCCTCTCCCACCTGAACTTGGGTGAGGAGGGGAAGCTGCACTTGAGGACTTGGGCTGCCAGCTCTGGGAATTGGGGATTTGGGTTATTCCACACCACTGTTTGGATACAGAGGTCTGTGTGTCCAGACATTCTGAACAGAGTCTTGGAGGCAAATATACCCAGCCTGAGGTATATTTTACTTTGGTTTAAGTCCAGTCAGAAGGACTTTCTCAACTGGGGATGGAAGGATGACTCATTTCTGACTGATAATGAGGAAAACTTCCTCCTTTTTCTCTTCTGGTGCCAAGAACCTGCCCTCTGTTCCTCAGTGTGGAGGGAAGGGGATCCATTCCAACAGGTGTGACTACACACCTGCTTTTGTGTGCAGTAATGTTCTGACCTCTTAAAAAAAAAAAAAAAAGGAAAAAGGTTGATTTTTCTATAATTGATATCTAAAAAAGGAATTTAAAGGTTTTTATTAAGTATTGAATCTTTCTTATTTGCATGTGCAGTCAAGTGACCAGCATTTTGTGTCAAAAATTGGACTGATGTGAAACCTGCCTTAATGTGTTTCGAAGTATTCAGCTTCACCATGGGTACCTTGATTGATTCCTCAGTCTCATCCAGTACATCTTTGAGCATATTGGCGTAACTTGTGGCTAAAAATGGATATCTCTGGGAAGGGAGACGAGGGGAGGAGAGGAAGATGAGAGTTGATAGCTTGGGGAATGTGTTGACTGGGTTGCAAAAATTATTTTCATCTTAGGGTATCCATTGCATAATCTGTGCATGGCCGTCTCGGCTGAGAGAACACTACAAAGTGGTGGGTTAAATATTGTGCCACCAACCAATTGTATAAGTTGTTGGTATCCCAAAACTTGGGGAAGAAAGTAGCTCCCAGAGCCTTTATTGTGTGAGAAAGATTAGCAGGGACAGCCAGGGGCCAGAGAATTGCCTTTGGGAGTAGTGCAGTTTAGCAATCCCTGAAAATATCCCATGCCAAAGTGATTGATCCTTTATTCACTCTTTTCTTAAAGGCTTGAAAACACAAAATTGGTTGATACTGCTCATTTGAGTACTGCAAGGAGGCTGAATTGTACTTTGCTGCTGCTCTGCCAGGTGCTGCTTTGGGGAGCTTTACCTGGCACTGCAGGCAGTGACCATTATTTTCCTTTCTGAACAGTCTGTTACAGTTACTACTCTGTAAATCTGTCCTCTTGTAAGTCACGGTGTTGAATTAAATGTTTCTCACAAAGAGGAGATTCTTCTAGTCTGCCTCAAGCCCTTACCTGGAGTTTTGTGCTCTGTCCTTCCCACTTCTCCCAGTGGAGATGCTCTGGGGGTTCTGTTGTGGGCAGAACACTCTGAGATTTGGATCTGGACATCTGGGGCCTGCAGAGGGGAATGTGGAGGGAATACTTGTGGAAAGCACTTCACTCTTGCTGCAGAATCCTCTCCTGTGTCCTCCCCAAGGGAGAGGCTGCCAGGGTGTCCCATCTCTTGGGCGGGTTGATGATAGAGAATCACAGAATTGTTAGGGTGAGAAAAGATCTTTAAGATACTAAAGTCCAACCATCAGCCCAGCAGCACCACATTCACCAAACCATGTCCCCAAGTGCCACATCCACACTGCTTTTGAACACTCCCAGCAATGATGGCTCCACCACTGCCTTGGGCAGCCTGTGCCAGGGCTGAACAACCCTTTCTGTGGAAAAAAACAAATAAAGAAATCCCTAATATCCAATCTAAACC
>VZTT01000960.1:0-13536 GCA_013400855.1 Buphagus erythrorhynchus
AGTGTTGGGGCAGGGGCTGGTGGCCAGGAGGGCCTTGGTGCCAGCAGTGGTTGTGTAACGTTGTGCTGTCTCCGCAGCTGGCGCTGCTAGGCGCTGGATCAGCTCATGCACTTGGATGTAGTTGCTGCAGCTTGATTCCACTCTGTAGAAATAGTTGAGGATATTTCTGCCAACTTCCCAGTCAGGAGTCATCAGTTCTGCCTCTATCACTTTGAGAGCATGAATGAATAACTCTTAAATCATTAATCTAGGGCAGCTTCCAAGAATCCTGTGTACCCAAGTCTGGAATACATTGTGATCAGATTCATTATCCAGGGATGGCAAAGAACTTTGAAGAGGTGTTTACCCAGGGGGGTGGCCATGCTGCACTTCAAACTCCCAAAGAAAACCACAACATGAGAGGGTAGTGAGGAGCAAGGGAAGTGCAAGCAAGGCCCCAGAGGAGCAGGGAAATTGGAAGGGGATGGTAGTAGCCACATGCTGTGGACTGGTGGAAAAGCCAGCACAGCAGCCTGTGGCTTTGGGGGGCTATGGAAACTGCTGCTGCTTTTGGCAGTGCCACTTGACATCATTTTAAACTGGAATTCTGCATAACCAGAGATAAATACCAGGTTATCTTCCATGGGATGGTTCTTTACATCTGGTAAAACCTTGTATTTTGACTGATACGGTTTGGTGGTAGAGGGGGGCTTTCTTGAGTTCCAGAGAGAACCATGGAAGTAGGGATACATAAGAGGAAAAAAGTGTTGCTGCTGGAGAATGCAAAGCACAGCAACCTAGATAAAGGTGATCCTAATTGAGGAGGAGGAGGATTGGTATTTAATTTAAACTACTCCTAAAACCCAGGCTCTTAGCAGTAAAATAAATAATAGCAGGACATGAGTAATTCCTCTCGGGGGGAATGTCGGAGACAAAATTACACTAATGTAGTAATAAGAGGGGCCTGTGTGCAATTGCTCAGAGGAATAGGAACAGGGCAGAATGATTTCTCACTGCTAAGAAGTTCAAATGAGGTTCAAGTGAAAAGGGACCGGTGCTGATTAAAGCTGTGCTCCTCGGGCTGCTTCCAAAGGCAGAGCTGTCTGAATTCCTGAGCTGGATGTTCTTGCCGGACTTGGCAATCCCAGCACGGGGACCAAGCTTCTTCTCTGCTTTAGCAAATGATGGTGAGTTCTGTGTGTCACTTGCACTCCTGCTGCTCAGTCAGGGTCTTTTCAGTGAATTAAAAATAAATATTTCAGACTTAGGACGACTGTGCCATGTGTCATGCATCTGAAGGCAAGAAAGGACGTTAAACCAGCTTTTGCTTCCTTATTTCCCTCCCACTCCTCATTTTCAATCATCTTAGAGTTCTATCTGCATTCCTCAAGCTGTGATGCCCATTCTGGGGAGGTGATTAAATAGCAAGAACTCATTAACCACTCTTGACTGAGTAATAGCCAGTGACATAACATAGTTTCTTCTCCATAGCTGCCTTGCATAATGCTGCATTTCAGTTTTGGTTACTCCTTCCATTTCATGCTTTTCATTTCTGTGACATCCATCTGTTTACCAGACAAGGTTGGGGGGGTGGAGGGGTTAGTTAGAGGGGTGGAAATAATCCCAGAATACAAAAACAAAAACCCATACAAGTTAAGCTGGATGGGGCTTGGAGGAGCCTGGTCTATTGGAAGGTTTCCTGCCCATGGAAAGGGATTGGAAGGTTTGAGGCGTCTTCCAACTTGAACTATTCTGTGTTATCTGTCAGTATATAAATAGGATTTAATGAAGAACAGAGGCATTGGGATGCTGGACTGCCTCTGCAACTGTGGTTGCAGTGGGAGAAGATCCTGCATGCTTGGGGACCAGGAAAGCCAGTAGTAGAACCTTTTTCCTTTTGTGTTCTTCTTCCTTTCTCCTCCCTCTTATCCCATCTGTGAAACCAACTCACAGCTCCCTCCCAGACCCCCCAAGTTTAGTCAAAGGAAAGAGCGAGGCGATAGTGGCTCTTGGTAGATGTGGAAAGTAATTTGTATCCTGCTCTAAAGAGTCAATGCAGCCAAACTGTGGCTTTGAGCAGTGTCATTTTTGGTGTAGACCCGGCCAAGGCACTGCAGCCACATCCCCTGGCCAGGGGCAGGTTACCTGCTGATATGCCATAGAGAGAGTGTATAGACAAGATGGTGTAGTTGTTAAAATGAAACATGGCACTGCAAACTAGAAAGCAAATGTACTCAGCAACTTCAGCAGAGACAGTGACTCCATAAACCCATAATGTCAACTTGATGGCTCTGAGCTCAATTGTTTGTCCCTGAGAACTGGTTAAATAGGACTGTCTGCAGGGTCAGTGTTGCCTTATTGATGGCCTTCTAGTTTTTTGACTTTATTCCCTGCCAAGTGTTGTGGGAACCTTTTTACCCCACCTGTGTCAACCTTTGAGTCTTCTAAATCTGTGACTTTTCAAGGCACAGAAGGAGCTGAGGGTCTTCACAGCACAGCTGGAGAGCTGTGCTTAGAGGGGAAGAAGGGTGCAAGTCTGTCCTTAATCTGGGCCAGGAACAGAGGAGTTAACATGTAGTGGCCAGAAGGCACTACACAGATCTTAAAATAACCAAGAACAGGATAATTTGGCTTAAAAAAACCATCTGGGTCTTGATTCAGTGCTCATTAAAATTCATAGTAGCCTTATGATTGGCTTCTGGAAGAATTAAGCAGGGTGTTACACTTCATAATGAGCACTTTGAGCCTTGGCCAAGAAAGTACATCACTGCATACAATAATGCTAGAAATTAACTTCTTTCCTGTAACATCCAGCTTAGAATGAGGATCTTTCCAGCACTTGTGGAAGTCGGTGAAAAAGCTCTGGTTTCAAGGGATTTTGGATTGCATCCGAAGAACAGATGTTACAGCTAACTTTGGGAAGAGGTCTCTCTGGGCAAGTGGTGTCTGAGCTGGTCATGCTGCAGCAAGCTGTCCACTTTGGGACACTCACAGTCTGCAGCCATCAGAGCTCCTGCATGTGTAGGGAAAGGGGGAAAGTCAGACTGCAAACCTAGTGCTGGGATGGAATAATTGGGCCCTAAAAGGAAAAATGCCTGCTTGTGTTTATTTCATTAGAAACCTAAATGTATTAACTAATGGTACAAATAGCTTAGAATCTTGTGGCACCTCATCAAGCATGAGATGATGTCAGTAGACAAAATGCTCCTGTCTGTGACTGCTGCTGAGAAAATCTCCTGATTTCTGTCTCTTTCTTATAGATCACTGCTTGGTGTTAGAGGGAAGAAAATACTAATTCTGCTTGCTCCCAAACCAGAAATTTGCAAAGCTCTTTGGGCTTTTGTATTCTCTTACAAGTTCTAAATATATTCTCCCAAAGCATCTTGAAACAGCAGCCTGGGTGACATAAAGCTGAGCCAATAACTTATTTAAGGAATACCTTTTATTCATTTAAAGACATGTTTCTAAAAGAGTCTCTTAGAACTTGGGCTCACCTGAATTTTCTGGGTACTCCTAACCTGTGATCTGGGATCACCTTCAGTGGTCTGTGGCTGTGCTTAGACTGAGACTGCTACCTGTGGAAAGAAGAAAATGAAGGAATTTTCTTTGTTTGAGATAAATACTCAAGTATTACTGTAGGACATCTTTGGGCACAACTGTTACACAGTTGTCTCAGTTGTCATTAAAATTCTGAAGAACTAAATAAGAAAATGGTCATTTTTTAAGTGTTAAGAAGCTTTTTTTTCCCCTGAAGGTCACATGTGGAAATGAACTAGTTAATATCTTTTGTATTGGAATGTATTTTTAAAATTAATTTATTTATACAACTTATTTGGCAATTGAGCGCATGAACAAGAATAGGATTTTTTTGAATTAGTAGTTTGAGGAATGATGATTAAGTAGAAGATTAATTGAGGTTTTTCAGTTATTTTTACAATGCTAGCCTCAGAATCTTTAAATGTGTAGATTAGGAAACATTATTCCTTATTTACAGCTCAAATGGCTAGGTCTTGTGTTGCTCTTTTCTTCTTTAAGGATGATGGAGATTTTCCTTAATCTTTATATATATATATATATATACAAACAGGTATGTGTATATCAGTGGACTAGTTTCTGATGTCATGTTGAAGAGGATTCTGGTTGAGTAGTTCCACCATGGCTTCCCTCTCTCAGCAGCCAGCAGGATCTAGACTCCTTCCAAAGGACAGGCATTCTCTCTGCCAAGTGCCAGCAGGTCCATGTGCTCAGGTAGGCTGTGACTGTGCTCAGTTTGGCCTCCCTTAATCGTAGGGTCGGGCTCTGGTAGAAAAATGTTCCTACAGTACCAGAGACAGCCAGCATGTTCCAGTCCTCTCTAACGTGCATTGCCTGACTGTGTGCATGCTTTAGTTCCTTATTGTGGAATCTGACAGCCTTAGTAGTGGCACAGATGTTTTGGGTAGTTTGGAAACTTGTTTTTAATAGAGACAAGTGCTAGTTGGAAGTTTAGTGTTTGCCCAATAGTCTGTGTTGTGCTGAAACTGGTACCTCAGAACAACCAGCACCTTCTTCATTATTCAGGCTATTAAAAATTCCAGCCTAAATGAAGGCTGGAGGAGATTGCTGAGGACAAAAAAAGTGAGACATTTCTGTAACTACTATCGGGAAAGACCAAAACTCACTTTTAGGGGAGGTAGGAATTAACTTGTTAATCTGTTGTAGCAGTTAGAATGCAAGACAAGGATGTCCCAGCTACCATTTTTCTCTGCTATATCAATAAATCTCTAAGTGGGGATTATAATAATTTAATCCTTTGCAACCCCTCCTGTGGACTCCAGAGGATTCACTGCTTGTGGAGATAAGGGAAACTGAGGGTATAGTATTGTGACATGCTGCTCTCAGTGGCAGAACAAGAAGGTCTAGTTCCTGCATTGCAGGTTGTGGCTGCTGTGTTGTGGCATGACTTTGTGTGGCTGAACTGTAGGCTAGGCTCCTGAAACAACCAGAGCTTGAAAATAAATTAAATAACAGATAAAAAAAACAACAAAAAAAAAACAACCAAAAAAGCCCAAACCAGGTTTAACCCTTCAACTGCCTCCTATTTCCAGGGAGAGGAAACCAAATGCTTGATCTAGCCTCAGCAGCTAGAAGGGGTTGAAATAAATTTTGGATACTCGTTCCCTTTGCAATTGTCTGCCCTTCCCCTCTTTTCTTCCACAGAGAGGAATAGCTGCTCTGCCTCTATCAGCCTCCCCCCCAAAATGTCACCCACTCACCACCATAGGTCAAGTCCTCTCCTATGCTTGCTGTAGGAAAGCTGCTGCTGGGAGGTGATGCCCGTTCCCTGACACGGGATTAGCAGTGCATCTTCCTGCTTTTCCTCGGCTGAATGCTTTCAGGATAAGGCTGCGAGGACAGTTGTTCCCTGCCTCCACAAGGCTGCAAGTGGGATGGGAAACCTGTGCTGCACGGAGGCACGTGCCTGGATTTTGACAAGCATAGGCTCCAACCCTCAAATTATTCTGAGCTCTTGAAAGTTGGGTTTGAATGTACCCAGAGGTAGAGTGACTAATGACAGCAAATGGTGTTAGACTTCTGCAGCCGTTATTTTAGCCACTAGGAATTCGCTGGATTCTGGCTAATACTTCAGCGATAGCTGACTGACCTAGTTATTCAGAACAGAGGCTGCGGTCTGTATTCCTCTGGTGCCAGCGAGGGATTTCAATCTGCATTTCTATAGCATCCTTAAGGATCGCAGCATGCTTGGAAAAACAACAGATTAAGCCGCCTCTGTTCTGGGGGAGTTGAGCATTGTCACAGTCATTTTACCATCGTGCAGAATGCCTTTCCCAAGGTGACCTGAGAATCTGTAGGCAATGTTGGCTTTCTGCTGTGGTGTCGCCATTGCAGGACTGATCATCATGACTTTTGTGGGAAGCAGAAGATGAACCTTTTGTAGAGGGTGGCACAGGCTTGTGTGGTGGATTGTGACGTTACTTCTGTTATAACCAAATGAGTTGTGAATTTTTGCAAGTAAAAGATCTGGAAGAAGTGTGAGGTGGCTGTATTCCAAGCAGTATTGATATTATCTGCAGCGAATGTCTACCAAGCCACAGGAATTTAACCAGTAGCAAAATAGCATGTGCTGTGTTCAGGTGATCTTCTTGAGCTTTAACTTCAATTTCTTATCAGAGTGGGAGTTAAAACTTTCAGAGTCTGATGTTTTCTTACTCTCTCTAAGCTTAGTCTGCTTTCTTTGCTGAAACAGTTGTCAGGCACTAGGGCACTGCACCAGGACAGTAGTGGAGTGGAGTCACCATCCTTGGAGGTGTTTGAGGAAGGACTGGATGTGGCACTCAGTGCTCTGGTCTGGTTAACAAGGTGGTGATGGGTCAAAGGTTGGACTTGATGATCTTAGAGGTCCAACCTTAATGATCCTGTGCTTCTTGCCTCTGGAATTCTCAGTTTGGCAGAATTTGCAGGTCCTTGTACTGTTTCCTTGCTGGCTGTGCTTTGCTCCACCACAGGAGTTGTTTGTCCCAGGAGAATCTGGCTGTAACCCAATGCAAGCCTGAAGCAGGACAAATTCTCTTCTTCCATGGGCCCTGGTCTGCATTGTTTGGCATAGGGTAAAGAGGGTCTCTGAACTCCCCACGGCCCTGCCAGATAGGAGTGTGGGGATGTGTCCAGATCTTCAACAGCACCCAAAGCTCTGGCAGAGGCAATGAACTTGCTCGATGAACTTCCAGTTCTTCAGCTCTCACGCATTTGTGTTTTGTTTTGAATCAGAAAAAAGCCTCTCCTGGTTTAGACTGTAAACCTTGGATAGAAACACTGGGTGAGCTCATGCAGCTAGAGTGCAAGCAGGGTTTTGTCCTGCTGGTGTCTCAGGACATTACCTGGATAATGGCAGCAATGCATAATAAGCAGGAGGATAACCCAAACACTGTACCTGGCTATCCAGGTATTGCTTTCCTGGATGGAATGTTCTGCCCACCTCCAGACGGGCTAGCCTTCAAAAAAGGTGGCTAAACTGTAAGCACTTATTTAAAGTGGAATTGCCTCTGGATTGCTCCCTCCTTATCTCCAGTCCTGGCTTCACGTCATGTGTTCATTATGAGACTCCCAGACTTGATTCCTATCTTGTGCTTCCTCCCACCGGTTGGTGCTGATGTGCGAATTTGCAACACACTTTTCTCCTAGTGACCCCTTTGTCCCAATCCTTTGGTGTATTCTTTCACCTCCCTGGCCAGCTTCTCTAGATTTACAGAATCATGAAACAGAAGGAAGGCATTCTGTGTAGAAGAGCATTTCTGCTTCCTATCTGATCCCTGAGCACAGAGAAGACTTGATGGAAAGTCTGGTCCTGAGCTACAGCCTGGCTCCATAGGTGGAATTGCTGTAGTTCTTACTCGGATTTCCTGAATGTATCAGATTTCCTGTGACTTGGTATTAGGCTTTTCCTGGAAGTGCTGTTGAATACAGATCCATTTTCCTTAGCAGTTTGCCCAGTTCCCACCAGCTTCAGACAGGTGGGCAGGTACGTTTCTCCTGGCTGAGGTAGAAGACAGACTTTGCATACAGTACAGTTGGCCTGGGTGTCTCTTACCTTTTATTTTTTAAGTTAAAAGTCCCCAGTCTTGCCTACTGGAAGAGGAAAACATTTAATAGTGGGATTTTCATCACAAAATCCTTCTCCAGTGGTGATTAAATGGAACCCATTGCAGCAGCAGTGCACGATATGAGATCCTGGAGCTCTCCTAGCACAGCGATGTGGCTGGGCAGGGTAAGGAATGAGGTGAGATCAGCACTTTGGATCTGAAATTTGCTTTGCTTTGTGTCTGGGGAGGGGACATGGAATATGGAATGACCTTTGCTGGGAAGATAAATCAGGCAGGCTGCAAAGCAGACGTTTAGTCAACGTACCCTGCAGCACTTGTTGCTGCCAGGAATGGCTGTCCCGGAGACTGACGGGACCTGAGTGAGCAGCACAGAGCAGCTGTAGGAGGAGTGGGGCGTGTATTGCGTGTTTATATAAATGTGCCAGTATAATTATTTATATTGTCTTGTGCAATTCTCTAGGTAAGAAGGGAGCAGTGGGCAGACAAGGAGCAGTAAAACGTGTAATGAAGGGATAGTTGCTGAAGGGGAAAATTAGAGACGTGTCGCTTTTACTGGGAAATTTTTCTTCAAAGTGTGCCGGACTGCTGGGACCAAACTTGTGAATATAAAGACTGGAAAGTGTCCTAATTTTTCATTAAGATTGTAGGCAGCAGAGGTTTACTCTGGCTCCTAACTGCCTTGATTTCATCTAAGCTTGTGTCTTGACAAGTAAAATCAGGCTCTGCCATTTATAATGACCGCAAGTCTTGTTCTAGATGACTGTGCTAGCATATAACATAGGAAGTACAATACTCATGCAAATGTGGAGCCAGCTCCAAGGCTGGATTACTCCTTGTAGATGGTAGAAGCCGTTTGTGTGTGACGCTCCCCACGCCATGGTTGTGCAGATGACTCCTCACTGCCTGGCACAGCAGCAAAGCCCAGGTGCACAGATGACAGGGATGGTTTGCCATCCACACCTACCAGGTTTACACTCTGCTTCCTCATCCCTGATCCTCCACCACGCTGCTCTGCCCTGTGAGTTCCAATGCTTTGAGAAAGAATGCTGTCCCCCTTTGTTATTTACTATGATTTTTTTACTATTAAAGGGAACTTTCCTTCTTTTGATTACATCTGTGTATGAGGCCTGCCTCAGACAGAAAGGAACCTGGCTAGCTCTATTTCCTGTACCCTGGGGAGGGAAGAGGCAGGAAACCTGGGTCACTGTGGCAGGCAGGGACCTGCAGTGTAATGTAGAAGCAGTGACTGACTGCATGTTCAGGAAGCAGCCTTCTACAACTTAGCGAGTTGGGAAATAAGGATTAGGAACCTCAGACCATCAGCGCCAAATGGTTCTCTCTATGAACCTTGGTTTTTCCATGAATCTTGGAATCTTCCTTCTCCATTATAGTACTGTGGAGCTCATGAATTCCAACTACAGCTGAGACTGGTGGTTGTACAAAGATACTGCAGCTCTTTTAGTTGGAATGAATAGATAGGGAGGACAATGGGAATGGGGGCACATGGCTAAAAGGTCACTGGGCTGGCCCATCTCTTTGGGACAAGCCACTCCCAGCAAGAATAATGACTGCCTAATGATTATTTGTAGCATGTCACTCATTTATTTAAGGGTGGTTCAACAAAACCAATGTTATAAAAAAACCCCTAAAAAGTTGCGAGGGTGGGTTTTTATAGTTTATATCTCTGTTCCTTGGACCTAGAAATATCTGAGGCTTAAGCCAGCATTGTCAGTGGTTTGGAGAGGTCAAGAATCCTCTTTGTTTGCAATGGAGCAAGGGCAGCTGATGGGTTTGCTGCCATGAACTCTGACTGCTCCAGGCTGTAATCACCAAAGTGTCCTCTGATGATGGCCCAGTCACTAAGCCCAGCCGGCACTGCCGGAGCTGGTGTCCTGCTGCTTGTGGAAAGTCTGTTTCCAGGAGTCAGTAAACCCTGAGGCACAGGCAGTGCAACTGGATTAGAGGGTGATCCTAGACTCCAGACCTGGCAGCACTGACTCATGGCGAGGACAGGGGAAAAGTAAAAGCGCCAGGTCATGTGCTGCTCATCTGCAATGCAAATAAATGGGGTGAATTCTTCTACAGCGAGCCATAAAGCAAGCAATCAAAGCTTTCCTTCCTGGAATGACAAGGGACTGGTGGCAGGTCCTGAAATCTGCCAGCCAGGAGACACAGGCGGAGATGTCGGGTTTGTCGGGAGCTTCAGAAGCTCCCGGCCCCGAGGCTGTGGAGCCGAGAGAGAAGAGCTGACAAGTGGAGCTTTAATAAGTCAGTGAAGTGGGGTGTGAAAAAGGGCGGAGGGGATGGGAGACGATCTCCCCAAGGTTCTTGCCTGAGACCCAGCACACTGGGGTGCCCAGGTGTGACTCTGAGCTCTTTCTCTCTCATCTCCTCTAGGGACCAAAAGCGGAGACGATGAGAAGAAGGAGAGTTGGTCCCAAGAGGCTCTGCTGTTGGCATCTGTCGTTTTCTGTGGAACAGAATCTGAGGCTTCTCCACGCTGAGCGCTCCTGTGTCCCATCTGCTACCACACCCTGAAATCAAACTCGGCAGCTTAGGTGAATCAGGCACTGTACAAACATGTCAGACTTGCCTCCACCCCTTTTTCTTCTCCCGCTTTCTCCTGCCGTCTTTCTCTCTCAAGTTTATCGACGTGTCAGCGGATTCCGGTGGCGGAGCATTCTCACTTCACGTCTGGTCACGGAGCAATGAGGAGTCAGGGGTAAGCGACCTCCCGCAGATTTGGGGATCAACATTGATTTGCTTGCTTGCTTTAAAGCCAGAACAACCGTCCTAATGGCCGCTGTTTCGTGGGATTTGTTCCCTGTGTTTACGGAGGACTGGGTTTGTCAGTTTAAACTAAGTCTCGCTTCCCAGTGGCTGTGCTGCCTCGGCTTAACCCCTTCCCTTCGGAGCAGAGCCGTGCCACTGCCAAGGATTAGTGTAATGATCACATGTGTGTTGGCAGTGCCAGCCTGGGGTGAAGTGAGAGTGGAGTAGTAGCTTGGGAGGTCATACAATTTTTTCTCTCAAGGGATGCTTCTGGAAGAGAAGAAAAACTGGGAGCTGGATTCCTTGGGGAAGGAGTTTGCTTCATCTTTACTCCTATAGCCCAGCAACACCGTCCTCCAATCGGCTTTGCTGCATGACAGTGGGAGAGTTTGCCTCCAGACCCTTCTTTCTCCTCTCCCTTGGAACTGTCCACCACCGGCATTGTTGCAGCAGGACTTGCCAGTAAGATCTTGTGGTTTTTACTTTCCAGGGTCTATGAGATGGGACAACGTGTGGGGCTGAGGTCTAGCAGTTCAGCCAACTGACACGCAAGAGGATGGGGAATGTGGAGGGAAAATGCCTTGTTGAATCTTGCAGGGTGATGCTCTTAAAACCTTGGGGTGAAGAAGGGGTTAAAAATTACTCTGGATGATGCTTGAGGGAGCAGACAGCATGTCAGGAACATGCATACTCATCGCCTTTACAGGAGACAGGGCAATATCTGTTCTTAAGTATCTTGTATATGCAAGGACCCTCACCATACCTTACAGAGAGGTCTAGTTAAACTCTTCCTGTGTGTATTCCCAACCTTCTGGTGGCTGTGCTGGCCAGGATCCTTTCAGAGCACTTCCTGAAGCTATGCTGGAGTACTCATGTGGGGCTGGGTGTGTGTGTTTTGGCTGGCTGAAAGCTGCCTAATCTCATCCTATTTAAGTTACAATATACAGTTTTATTGGGCATTTGTACTTAATTATTTTTGTCAGGTAACCAGTGCATACAGGCAGGTATTTACAGTGATCGAAAGCAGTCCTGTCTGTTAATATTTGCTTTCTTCTTTGCCAGGACATTAATTCTTTAATGTATTTGGGAACAGAGCACTGAAAAAACAGAAGAGCAATTTGTGTCTGGTGAGTGTGAGCTCTCAGGTGAGGCTGAGGGATGTACAGAGAGTAAGAGACCTTTGCCCACCCTGTCTGCTTTTCTGAGTTCTCTGTTTGGGTACAACCTGAGTCAGCCTCTAACACAGCTGCTGGGGAAGGGAAACTGCTGCCTCTCTCTCCAGCCTGGTCCCACAGGAAAGTCTCATTCCTGGTGGTGTGATGAAGCTTTATATTGTTTTTAACATTCAATGGTGCCATGGTATGTACATCCTGCATGCTGTGTGAACAATGATTTATGAATCTAGAAGCAAAGCTGATCAAATAGTGGGAAGAGCTATCAGCAAATGGCTTGCTGGATTAGTAACTGTGCTCCCAGATGGAAAGCCTGCTCCATGCACAGGGGTTGTTTCTGACTAGATTAGTGTGACTATGGATGTACCTGAGAAGGCCACCCTGGGTTCTGCTGCCAAGGCTTGCAAAGTGAGAAACAACACTCTCTTGGTCACAAAATGGTTTTCATTCCCAAGGAGAATGAAGTTAATTAAGGAGAATTCTTTAAAGTTTGGCTGTCCTGCCTCCAATCAGGAAAAAAGAGCTCTTTTTAACCTACTTCTGTAATGTGCTTAGGGAAATTCACAAGCAGAGAAAAGAGCTAAATATTTGTGTAAATTGCTTTAAACAAAATTGCTTAAAGCAGCTTGGACTAGCTTAGCCCAACTGCGAGTAAAAACTCACAGCCAGGCTCTGAGCTCTGTATTGCACTGGAGGGTTTTTTGGGTACCCACAAAGTTCTATCCCATTCAGAGCAGCACATGAGCTCTGTACCTGGACAGGACACAAGTGAGCAGGAGTAGCTGAAGGCTCACCAGGCGTTGTGCTGCTCAGCACTGAGGGCTGCAGAGAGCACAGCAAACTCTGACACCTCCTCGGGAGGGCTTCTGGACTGGGGAGTGGCTTCCTTGTCTGTGGCACCAACGCTACTCCTGCTCCAGTCTCGCTGACTTTGAGTTATAATGGCATAGACTTAGTGCAGTGGAGCACAAAAATCAGCACTTGGCTGCTACAGGTCTTGTTCGTAAGGAATTCCTCTTTATGGTTTCTAAAGCTGCAGGATTACCATGTGGTTCGAGGACTAATTCAGTCTTAGCAATGATACTGTTGTTCTGAGACTGACCTTCCATTTGTCTGGCAAAAGAGTACAGTGGGAATGGAGGATGCCCATAGACTAAAAGTTGAAATCTATTTCCCTCAAAAACGTCTTAGGAAATTACACTTTCCCTAGAGCTCAGCCATTTAACTTGTAGTGTTAGTAATTAGATTATTTTGCAATTACTTGATGAACAGAATATAGCTGTAGCCAATAGTAGTCATTTATCTCGTGTTAGGAGTGCACCTCAGGTTTTAATGTACAGAGGGCTGTGTGAACACTCACAGTTGTGGCACACAGAGCAGGATAACCAATATTCCCTGGGAGAAGACTTGTCTGTTGTGATTTAAATTTGCATCTCAGTGTTGGCAGCAGTGAGCAGGAAGGCACTGAGAGTCAGGCAGGTTGTAGGGTTTAAGCAAATTTGTCCCTCCATGTTTTAGGGCGCACTGCCTGGGCTGTAGTTTTCCCCTCAGTTATCCTGTGGGGATAACACAAGCAAACTGCCTTGCAGGCTGCTGACAGCAATTAAATATATTTGTATCTCTCTTTGGGAGAACATGATGAGCGTAACTAGGGACTGAGATTGTTTAGTGTTGGCTGCAAGGAAGTTTAACTCTTGCATCTCTATACTTGGGCGATCTGGGGAATTGCCGGGGTGTGTATGTCAGCCCTTTGCTGTGCTGCTGGAGTGAGGATGGTGATCCAGGATGGTGGTCACCACTGCCTCTGCTGGGACAGGTCTGCTTCTGAGAATTCAGCCCTGCTCCCTGAGTGTGTGACTCTTCCTGCACACAGTAAAATCTGTGCTGTGCCCATTTGCAGCACGGAGCTGCAGCTTTCCTCCTGTAACCCTGCGTGCCAGAGGCAGCAGGATCTGCGAGCCGTGCTAGAGCACGCTGAGGTTCCAGGGCTCACATGGAGCCGCAGGATGTGG
>VZTT01001018.1:0-10863 GCA_013400855.1 Buphagus erythrorhynchus
AAAAAAAAAAAAGTATAGAAAGAAGATTCAGTGTCTTTTTCTTAAAGGCTTGGGCAGGCATTGCTGTTTGAAGGCAGGGGGAAGAGAGGAGAGGATAGGATTTGTGGTGTCCACACGGCCCCCCGTCTTTAGTGCCAGCTCCTTCTCATTGGCAAATCCTCCATTTCCGGAGTGTGGAGGGGACAAATAAGGAACCTGAGTCTGCAGAGCTTTCACCTGCTGACTTCTTTGAGAATGTTCCCTGGCAGATTGCTGACTAGTGGTGAAAGTCTCTTAAACCAAGAGGGAATTGAAAATTTAATCCCTCTGCTAACCTTGGCACTGGTGGCTTTCAGGAAAAGGAGTTGGGTGCTCTGTGAATCTCACAGATATTGAAGCCTGATTTGAGAGTGGTTCACGTTTGGCATTAATTGGCATGGTGTTCATTGTGTTTTAAAAACAATCCTGGCTTCTGCTGACCTGAATTTTATTAGTAAGTAGAGAAATTCAGTATAAAAATCAGCAGCTCACTGTCATTGAAATGGAGCCAATCTTGGAAGGGATCAGCTTGTCCATGGCTTGTTCTCTGCACTGGGCAAATAATTTGCCTCCCAGATTTCACCTTCCTCAGTTGTGACAGAGGTAAGGAAGCCTGCCCTCCTTGGTAGGAGCATTTGGAAGCCTATGTACTGTACCCATAAAACTCTTGTTCCTTATACTGTGTCAACTGTGAGACATTTTAACCATGTCTCCAGTGGAAAAAGTCTGAATTCCACAGGTTGGTGGAGACAGAAATGTGGAGAAAGGATCTTCACTTGTGGGCTGCTGTTTGTGGACTGTGTGGCATCCGTGGCAGTGTGGATGCTCTCCTCTCAACTCCTTCTCAGCATAGTCTTGTGTCAGAGCCAGCTTAGGTCTCTGTTTCACTGTAAGTAATTTAAAATCAAGAGGCAATTTGCAGAACTAGCTGGCCTTCCCAAATGCTCTCCTAACACCATGTTTGGCACTGAACCTTTCAAGTCTTCCTCCTCTCCTTGTGCCTGCCCAATGTTTGTGTTTTAATGACTCTAAAGGCCTGGGATTTGCTTTGACATACCATGTTAATGTTTTCTTTTTCTATATCAAATCTAGGTCAATCTCTGGCTTAGCACTAATGCTGCACTGAGCAAAAAAGGATTGGCCACTAATGGTTTCAATTTAGTTTTTTATGGAGTAGAGAAAATTTCACTCAATAGCTATTTTCATTTTTATTCCATTGGCCTTTCCATCGGGCCTGTTGGGATGGAGAAAGTGCTTGTGATTTGATTAGAGGAGACCCCAGAATGAACCCTCCATGAATATGGATGAGGTTAAGAGTTGCTGCTCACCTGTGTCCATAGGACATGCCTTCGGGGACTGCATCCCACTGGGAGTTCAATGGGCAATCCCAAGCACGGGGGTTTCTTTATGGAAGAGCCTTGCCTGTCATCCAGCATCATCCTGGTTGAGCTCCTTAGTTATATAACACAGGGGAAGGAGAGAAGAAGAGTAGCTCCTCTGCTTTGTGTGTCCGTGTGCCTGTAGACAGTCAACTTTCAATCTGAATCTAGCCTTGGCCAACATCTTTTGGAGAAGGCTCCTCCATGCCCTCAGTGTCAAAGGGCTGCCCGGACCATTCCCTGTCTGCTGTGAGCCCTAATTTTGTCTTTCCCTGCCCTGTGGCAGTTGCTGTGTACCACAGCCAAAGTCCAGTGGGATGATAGCAGAAGCACTGAGACATCACAGCTTGGAGAATTAGTGTGGAGCAATAAGTGTGCATGTGATTTATGTTTTTTATGGCTTGATGACACATGGAAATGGCAGAGGGAAGTTTAATAGGAACAGGGTGGCACTCACCCCTCTGATGATGGTAAAAAAGGCCTGGGGCAGCACCAGTCCCTCCACTGGCACATGGATGCTGCATTGCTGGATGGCAGAGACCGCTGGCAGATGGATTAGTGAGTGCCTCCCCTCTTAGGAGCTCGCGGGTGAATATTGTGATTGCATGTATTTATTTTTAAAATTATTATGGCCATTAGCATAGAAATGAGCTGCAGCTCCCTGGCTGCTGGCCAACCCCACCCGCGCTGACGTGCAGCTCTTCTCCTTGGCAGCTGGAACAAAAGCACCCGGCTGGTAACAGGGTCCTGCTGCTTGCCACGGGAAGACAAGTGACAAACAGGAGCAAGCACTCTGCTGCATCAGTTTGTTACAGTCAGTTGGGACATAAAAAAACCTCACATGGGTCAGCAGAGATTTAGCCCCTCCAGGCAATGCCCTGTGAAGCAGTTGAGCTCTCCTCTCCTCTCCTCTCCTCTCCTCTCCTCTCCTCTCCTTCTCCCTGGTGATTTATTCCCAGGCTAAAAACCCAGTAATCACTCACATTGAAGTTTTGTTGCTGTTTTACAGGAGATGCTCCAAAAGTCTTTTGTCTCTGCAACTGTAAATAAACTCGTAAACCTGTTTTAAAAATAGCATTTTGTACCTCAGTGCATGAATTTTTAATGCATCTTCTGCAAACCAGCTGGTCTTGGCAAGGGTCACAGTGTTTCCTAGGCATTTAACATAAAACTGTGCTTCAAAGCCACATTATAGTGTCGTTGAAGAGTAATATTTTACTTAACATCCTCATAACTGAATTATTTATAACTTGCCATGTTTTATTCATGATAAATATTAATACTGGTGTCTTTAAGAGTAGAGGTTATTGCTGCAGTTTTACCTATAAGAGGTGATATTATTGAAATAAAGGAATGGCGATGAATTCTGTAGCCAGCAGAGCGAAGTCCGTACCAGAGCTGTTCTCATTCACACCTCCTTCTTTTATCAACCTTGTCAGCCACCAAAAAAACCTCAGTGCTGAGCATCTGTACATTTGAAAGGAATTTTCCTGCAGGCATCTGAATCCCTGCTTTTTAAAACATTTTCCTGGAGAGCTTTCTGTCATTCTCAGTAATGCTTGGATTAATTTCTTGGTGAGGGTCTATAAGCTTTGGCTTTGCAAAAATGCTCACCCTCGTTTGGGTTTCCAGCCTTGAAACATTCTGCAGGCTCCCTTGAGCTCCCCTGCTGCAGGCACCTGTAGATCCCCCACCTTTTGAAGCATCCCTTGCCACCTTGGAAGGGGCATCACCTGGTGTGGGAGATCTCCTAGCAGCCTTTGTGCTCCTTTCCATGTCTGAGTGCTCTGGGCCATGATGAGTCTCATTTCAAGACTAAATCCATATGAATTGGGGAAATTGCCATTGCACCATTGGACTCCATCCTATACCAGAGAGGATAATTGCATTGGCTTTTATCTTGGGAAAGAGAAATACAATTTTCTGTGATCTTTCACCTTGTGCTGGTGTGTCCCCATCTGGCTGGAACATTGCGCAGCCTCTCCCTCATCTGGCTCCCAGTGTGGGGCTGGCTGCCCATCCCACCCTCATACCTACAAAACCTTCCCAACCCTACAACTGTGTGGGACTGGGGCTTTGCTCCGTGTTACTCCATCAGCTTAACAAATCTGCCATCAGCGGGTTGAGAGCGGTGGTTGCGGGAGCAGCGCAGGTTAATGCAACACATATTTAATGTATGATTGCTAATGGCCATCTCCCATCTGCCTGAGCCCAACTGCAGTTTGCAGATGAGTGATTAAGCTGCCCTGACACATAGGCAGCTTGTTCCTTAGCAGACCCACAGTCATTGCACTTGATGCATGTAAAAGGGGTCGAGGCTTTCTTGCTGGGGAGAGGGGTGACATCGGGCTGGGGTAGCAGAGTAGGGGGGTCTCTTGGAGTTTGTTTTGTATGGTAATGTGAGAGACCTTCCTGTGAACGCAGCAGTTGAAATGAATCATGAGCTCAATAACCACTGGGATGTTTATTAGCTTTGAATATGTTTATTGCGGAGTCAACAGGCAGCACCTTCCAATTAATTAATAGTAATAATTACGGTATTATTTATGTAGCTCTAACAGCGTGCCAGAGTGTTTCCGCACGGTGGTTACAGCTGTGGCTTGCTGGAACAGGCTGGTCTGTATTCACCCTGCCTGGGCATGCTGGGGTTCATCATTTGCTGTCGGGTGGTCCCAGCCCCAAAAGCCTCATTTTGCTGAGCTCTTGGCAGCTGCCCTTTCTTTTGGCTGAATCCTTTTGCTCCCCAAATGTTGACATTGACGCCAGCAGAAAGAATCCATCTCTCTTTTAATGTTGACTAGGATCCAAAGACTGCTCAAGCTATTGGGAATGACCTCTGATAAGTGCCAATGCCGTGTCTGTGTTTCTTGCTGCCCCAGCAGACCTTGCTGAGGACCATGAGGGTCTTGGAGCAAAGTCTCCTGTTCTGGTTGAGCCAATCAGTTCAATGTCCAGAGGCAGTTGGGATACCAAGAACTTCCCACTAGTCTTTGTTTTTCCACGCAGAAGGTTGGGCTGCAAGCTGGCCTTCTGCTCTTACATTACATTACAGTCCCATTTGCATTCTGTGGGAAATGAGAGTGTGCTTCTAGGTCATGTGAAGTTGCTGACAGCTTCCAGTTGTTGGATTTTTCTTAACATGTGAATAATTTTGTCTCTCTTTTTGTCTACCAGCAATGTCTGACTTCCACATCCACCCTCAGAATGCAGTGGTGGAGGAAGGCGGGGTAGCAAGATTCCAGTGCCAGATCCACGGCCTGCCTGAGCCAGTCATCCTATGGCATAAGAACAGCATGCCAGTCAACACAGACAACGAAAGGTAGGACGTGTCCAAGCCAGGTGCTTATGGCCTTTCTCCAGGTGGGAAAAGATGGCCAGACTTTCTATTGCTTCCACAGTTGTGCTCGGACACAACTAACCTGGGCTAAAGGTCTTGGCCAATGTTTCCACCATGAAAGACTTTTTTGTTTACTGTGTTGTGACTTTTCTGGTTTGATTCTCCTTTTGGTAAACATTTGTAGGAGTACTGGCATTTCCTAGGAGAGGTAGATAAAGCTATTAGCTGATTTTGAAGGGCTTGCACTGACCGTCTCTGATCAACCCTGCTCCAGGTTTATTTTCCAGCATGGAGACCTGCCCAGCAAGCCTCAAAGAGCTGGGTAGCTTTGGCATCCTTCATCCCTCTGTGGTTCCCTTTTGTGAAAGTCTTTCTGAGACAGTTCCATGACTTAGAATCTTGCATGTGGGTCCTGGACTCTTACAAGTGCTGAATTACACTGTGGCTGCTATTCCCAGATGGACTCCCTCATGTGTGGCAACTGGGGAGCTCTGCAGAGAGCTTCCCACAGCACCCTGAGCTGCCATTTCCCAAACAATCTCCTAAAGAGAAACTCCAGCTGCCTCCCTTCCCAGCCTAGACCTGGAGCGGCACGTCGGCGCTTCCTGTGTTTGACAGGCTGCTCCCTGCGCGTCGGAAACGTCCCTCAGCACGGTTTGATCCTGGCGCGGCGCGGGGCAGGTGGCAGGAAACGCGTGCCCGGGGCCGGCAGCCCCAGCTGGAGCTCGGGAGCTGCACGACCAGCGGTGGGAGACAATCGCTCACAGCACACCTCGAGCATGGATTGACATCCCTGCCTTGGGAATAGGCGAAACCAGGAAGCTGTAACTATTTTCCTGAAAGCCTCTATTCTTAAAAATGTCAGTTCTGCAGCAGAATGTGGTTGGGTTCTTTGGAGACAGGAGAAAACACGAGGGCTGGAACAATGCCTGACCTTCTCAAAGTGGCAGTGAACTTACAGTAGAAGGACCCAAGAGGCCAAAATCTGCTGTTGAAAACTGCAACTGTCAGGTTTTGTTTTTCCTTGCATTTTTCAGCTGAGCTTTTTTTAGCCCAGCACAGGGTTGATTTGTTAAACTTGATCTCCTCTGAAGGCTTCTTACTCATACAGGTGCTGAACTGGGGATGTGATAGAGCAGAGCCACTGATCCGAGGTGGCATCAGCAGAAGTAAGGGATGGAGAACTGTGCTGGATGCCTTGTGGCATCCCAGTGAGATGTTGCAGGACAGGTGAAGTTCCCCTGAAGTCCTTCATGCATCATTGGTCCTTTCCATTTGAGCCCAGGAACACAGCTGTGGAGATGGTCAGAAATGTGGCAGGAATTTAAATATGACCAGGACTTCTTTTCTCCAAGGTTGGGGAACCCCAGGGCTGAGGAACCCCAAGATTGTGAAGCTCCAAGACTGAGAAGCCAAGACTTTTCTCCAACACAGAAAGGTCCAAGCTGTGCTCATTCCTGCTGCTTCTCCTCTGGGGAAAGGAGTTTGCCCAAGCTCTGGAGGATGTGGCCCAAGAACAGTTTCCCTACATTTGTGTTCTGATTTTGAAGAGATTTGGCTTTTTGTAGGAGTAAAGTTACTGGGGAGGTTTTTTATTGTCAGCTCAGTAGATTAATCTCTGGCACCAGAGCCTGGGTGATGAGAGTTGCTTCTCTAACTGAATTGGATTTCTGCATTAATCATGCTTGGTGCATTTCTGCGTATAAAGTGTATATAAATTTGTATGCCAAGTCTTGCACTTGGAGGCTTTGAAGGCAGAATAATAGCTTTGGAATTGAATCTTCTAATGCTGTGGGCAGATTGTTAACAAAAATGAAGGCTTCTTGTAGTATAATTGATCCAAAACAATGGGCATTTTAAAGTCCCAGAGAGATTGCAATCAACTTCGGGCCGTGTAGAACTGATTGCTGTCATGCTGCCACCGACACGGAGCTGCACGTTTGGAACCTGGCGCAGGGAGCAGGTTATAGGCACTTAACCATATGCTGATATGGAGACAGATATGCTTCATCTTCTGGACGGAAATGGATTATTAACTCATCACAGTGTAATGACTTACTACCAGCCAATTTAAACAAGTGGTTGCCAAGCAACCTGTAATGTATGTGTACATATATGTGTGTACGCACGCATGATTTAAATGTGCCTATGTTTTAAAGATATAAAATATTTATTGATGTTTACATTTACCTGCTCAATATTTATTTTAAACATACCTTTTCATGCATCTGAGGTTTTATGGTCATACGGATTTGAGTCCTGGACCAGGGTGTGGAGCACAGGTTTCTAATGCCTGTCCATGGTCACTGTGCTTCAGGTGATGAGTGATAATTCCCACATTATGAGAACTCCAATGTCAGCTGTCTTCACATGCAAATGCACTGCTGGAGCTTTTCCACAGGTTAAATAGGAAGCATCTATTCTATAGCCTTCCAGCAAAAATCACAATTTCTCAAGAATGCATCAGGAGATAAATTATTTTCTTTTACCCCCCCTGTAAAAGAAGACCAGAGACTCAAGTGTCCAAAAAAAAGTAAGAACTGATGCAGAAGCAGGCGTGGGCTCAGCCTAAAGGGGTGTTGATCTCTTGGTGGTATTGGCACCTCTGCACTGGGATGCAGGGAGCCAGCCTGCCTCGCCTGGATGGGTGTGCAGCCTGCTGTCACATCATGTCCTGCTTTGCAAGCTTTTGATTCTGTTTTCTCTTCCCACAGGTACACGCTGCTTCCCAAGGGGGTTCTCCAGATAACAGGACTAAGGGCAGAAGACAGTGGGATATTTCACTGTGTTGCCACCAATATTGCTAATGTGAAGTTCAGCAGGGAGGCCCGACTCACTGTGTCAGGTTAGTGCCAGCTACACTGTCCTGGCTGCCTTCCTGTCTTCTTCCCACTGCTGTTCTGGACCAGGACAGTTTAAGAGAGCTTCACACTGAGAGACATTCCTCTGTCTAGCCATAACACCTTCCTTGTTCTGGATTGTTATTTGTTATTATTGCCTCCTGTGCAGGACATCCCAGATTCCCTGTGGAAATGGAGTTTGCATCTTTGGAGATAACAGGCAAGGGAAGTCTGCCCAGGGATGGTTGAGTGGGTGTTTCTGAGTTCTTTCTTACATGCAGCCAAAGGTCTTTCCCTTGAGCTGTGATCCTCCTGTCCATCATATACACATAATTGCTGGTTCCCAGGAGCTGGAGGCTTTCCAGCACACAGTCACATCTCACAGCTTCCCCTCACCCTCCAAAACACTAGTGGCCAGTGGTTCTGGAGCAGAGGCTTAACACCTGTACCAAGTGTCAGATTAGCCTCTGCTGACTGTAAAAATGCAGCACGTGTGAAATGGGGTGAAGCTGAGGGAAGAGTGATGCTGTGTATATCAACTCTGATGGGGAAAGAAAGCAGGTTAACTGGTTCTGAAAGACCTGAGAGCTTTGGATGCCTGTTACTTATCTGTTTCCTTGATCTATGCAAACAGTAGCCACGTGGAGGGGAAAAAGAACAGTAAATTATCGATGTGGTGAAGTTCTTAGTGTCAGTTGACTGGCCTGAGTTATTATTTCTCGCAGGGCAGAAAGCTCTAGTTGTTCTCATCTGACCATCCCTCATTGCAGATGGATATTTTCCAGGTTTCCTGTCTGTGAAACATTTGTGGTTTTTTCTCCTTCTTAAAGCAGTTGGATGATAAATACAGGCACCATGTGTAAGTGTTTGTTTGAAGGGTTTGGACTATGCTTCAGTGTCTGCACTGCTGTAACTGGACATTTGCATGGAAAACTCATTGCACTGGGTTAAACCTCCATGGAAAAGGTTTATGCTCTGTGGTGTTTGCTAAGAACACACAAATATCTGTTAGATCAGGGGACCAGGTATGTGTTAGCATGTGAACCCTGGGCTTTGGCACGGCAGCAGAGGCTGTGGTGAGCCACAGAGGTGCACGGGGCATTGCTTTGCTGGTATGGCTGTTGTGTCAGTAAACACTGAGCTAACCTGAGTGCTGCTGTGCACATGGCATTAGGCATGATGGGGTAAGAAGAATTCTTGCAAATCGTTTGTATCACCTCCCTCTTGTGTCATAGTGAAGGAAATGGTCTTCTGCTCTTCATGATGGCAGGAGGACTCACACTTTTCCCTGCAAGGCAGCAGCTTCAGCCATTGCTTCACCCACAGAGAAGCACCAGGTCTGCTTCCCTGAGGTTTCCAATCCAAGCCCTGGCTGGGGAGGGAGGAGGGAGAGAGTGAGAATGGGCTCTGGAAGCCTGTGCCCTGCAGGGCACTGCCACAGCCCAGCAGGAGAGGAGGAGGAGGAGGCTGGCTGCCCGTGGGGGGTGAAGGAGCCTGTTTGCAGCGCTCTCCCTCCTCTCCCTGGCGGTAGTGGCGGGGCTGCCGGCAGTGAGCAGCACAGAGATGTCTTCCAGTCCTGCTGATTGATTATTTTCAAGTGCCTGCTCAGTGGAGCTGCTCCCGAGGGGGCTGCCTGCCTCTCTGCACTGACACCTTTGCAGTGCGAGCTGTGGCTCTCTCTGCTGCTGGCCTTTTGATCAAGATCTGGCAGGCGATGCTCCTGTCCCTGCTGGAGTGCCTGTCACTGCTGGGACCTCCCCATCCTCACTGTGACTGTTGCTGGCAGAATCCCTGGGGACCACGGGCATCATTAGAGCCTTTCCCCTTTCAGAATAAATCCCTGCACTGCCCTGAACCCTGTTGAGCTCCAGCAGCACTCGCCTGCAAAATGAGTCCCTCATTTTGTCACTCCTTCCTTCCTGACCCTGCATCAAAGGGCTGGTCTGGTTGAAGAAGGAAAGCTCCTCCTTGATGTTGGGACATGGTTGGTCCCTTTGTGAGGTGCTGGCATCTGACTGCTGTGTCCCTGCTGTGTCCCAGGCCCTGCTGGCCCTGGAGCTGTCACTGCTGTGGGCTCAGCAGCAAAGCTACAGGAACATTCCATGGTCTTTGCAGAAGGTGAGCAGTGGTGGAAATGCCACTTTCAGAGTTGGACAGCATTTGCCCTAACTCAGGGAGCTGAATCCACACTCAAAAACCTGAATGTCTATTTAAGACTCAGGGTAGAAATCAAAGAATGTGATTTTTTAATATTTTATTGTCAAAGTTGTGGGTTTTAAAAATTCTGCTTTGAGCTTGGCTCCCATCTGCTGATATTCTTGAGTGACCTTGGACAATTCATTTCATTTCTCCATGTTTTGAAATATTGAAATTGCTATATAATACGCTGATAATACCGTATTATTCTAAGCGTGAACATTTAGTATTGTGATTCAGAACAATAAATCTACATGGGTTTTAAAGGCACTCCGAGGTACTGAGGGGAAGGTATTGTTTTTCAGATCTCTTGGGGTTAACCAGCCGGTCATATGAATTTATTGTGCATTCTGGTTCTCATCAAAAAATCTGCATTTTATGGCTTGCAGTGAAATGCATTTAGTGAGAAAGTCAGCTCTTAAGTCACACTGACACGGTGATTTTTCTTGGATTTTGCCCATTTACACACAAGCTCGGAGTTGCTTTATCGCTCCCTGCTTTGCCCCCGTAGGAACAATTAACAAACGAGCTGCTCTGATCTGTGCTTGCCCTTGGACCACTGTGGAATCCCCCTGCTATGCCCTGATTCCAGCCCCTGAGCTGCTGTGGAACGGTAACCCTCAAAAGTGCAGGAAGAAATTGTTTTTCTTGGAGAAAAGCACCTGTAGGTAGATTTTGGTGGATCACTTCTCTGTAATGAGCTTTTTGAACATTGGAAAGTCCATGTGCAGGAGTCAATGAGGGTTGGTCCCTATGGCAAAGCCCAGCCTGGGCTGTGCTCCTCAGCCCTCCCAGTGCCCCACTCCTGCTTGGGGGCAGATGACCAGCCCAAGTATTTCTCTTTGCAGGTGTACAGAGCTTTTTTTGCCAGCAGCTGTAAGATTGATGGAATTCCTTAAACACTGCTTTAACCTCAGCATTTCTGGAGTATAACCCAGCTCTCATCAGAGACAGGGAGAAAGACTAATGCAGAGATTTTCAGTGTTCCTGTTTATTGATGGAGAGCTGAGAATATCTCTTGGGTTTCCTCCTCTACTGCTTCCAACAAATGGGACTAAAGGCTGCAGGGACATTTGGCCCAGGGATAAGGCAC
>VZTT01001028.1:0-13127 GCA_013400855.1 Buphagus erythrorhynchus
TGCCACGGTCTCACCTAAGCTGCCGTTCACGTCGGTGGTCACCAGATGTTGCTATAGGACACGAGAAATAAAGACGCGTGCACACTGCAACTTAAAAGGTGAAAAAGAATGAAGTTTAGTTTCTGACTCCATATATATAACTTTCCAAAGGTGACAGTGGTTTGGAGGGTGACAGTGCCACCTCTCCAACGACACTGGACAAACTAACAGTCCATCAACTTTCTCCACCTACATGAAAGAATGAAAAACAATGAGTTGTTTACAGAAAAGTGTGTGAGAAAGTTGAAAGCAAGAATGCAAACATCAGAAGGCATTAACATCTCAAAAAACCAGGGCGACACCCACTTCTTTCCTCCACGTCTTGCTCTCCTTCTTCTATGGAGTTTGTGGCATATGACCTGCTTGTGCAGCTGTCTGGGGCGCACTGTAATCACATGCTGCAGGCAGGGGTGTCACACACTGTTGATGCTGCTTCTTGGGAAATGCAAACAACTCACTGGCTAACTCTCTTGTGCAGCAAAACCCTAGGAAAACTGTACATGGATATGGAGAAGGAATACTAATTTGTGAGATACACACTAGAGCCAGAAAGCAGACAACCTGTTTTCTCTAGGTTAAGCGGGTGATAACCTGTATATTTGCCCTAAACTTGAACTGAGCCTAAACATGAAGGGACAGAGCAGTTTGAGTATTTGCCAGCCTTTTTGCTGATAAGCTGCTTTGCTAAGTTGCTTTGCAATCTCCAGCCAAAGTTAATAATAATTAAGGGCCTAATCTAGAAGCTGATGGAAATCAATGAACACTTTCTGTGACTAACAGAAGACTTTATCTACTTTTTCACTCACCAGGAGCCCAGCAGAAGTAGGATGCGTGTTTGTGTTTGATGGAGACACTACCTCTGGGATGCCTGGTATCATCCCAACCCAAGCAAAAGCCATCTCTGCCCATCTTTCTGCTTTCAGGACCTAACTAAACTGGCCTTGTGACTTTGTCCCTTTAATACAGGCTGGGGCATTTTGCAGAGCAGTGATAGTGTGCTTTCCTTGAGGCTGAAGTCAGTATGTGCTTTCATCCCAGACTTGCTGTATCCTTCTGGGGCTGCTAAAAGATTTTAAGCAGATCAGCCTAGAAAAAAACCCCAACCATACCTATGCTGTAAGGTGAAAATTGGGTCTGAGGACTGATTGGAGTAGATTATTTGCTTGCTATATCTCCAGCTCAAAGCATGCACTTTTCAAGGAGGAAGGGCCAGATGTGGGGTTAGGCTACTCCTGTACCTGGTAGGGTTTAGTCACTTTGACCAATTTTTCCACTCACTGGAACTGTTTCACAGGTGGGTGAAAGCAGTACAATCCCCTTGCTTCCCCTGGACAGAGGTGAGCAGAGCCAAAAATCCTCAGTAAAGGGAGTGGCAGAGCTGGAGATAAAACCCAGGAGTCAGACCTGCAGGACCAGAGAAGCATCCCTGCAGATGGAGGCTCCTATAAATCTGCCATATCTCTGTCTCTTAGGATGTTCAGCCATGACATCACACATTGTGAGGGCTTCTGTCTGCAGAGAGACCACTGTCCTGTCCACTGACAGAGCAATTTAACTTAGGGAAATTAGGGAAATCTGTATTTGATGGGTAGCTTACTTGATCTGTTAAAATGAATACTTGCAGTACATACAATTATGACAGCTATAGCTGGTCTATAGCTGCACAAACTATTTGGCCATGACAGACACTTACTCAACCAGTCTAGCTTGTTACAGAATAAGAAGTAAATGTGTCCCCAGGCATGTTACTGATAGGCTGCATTCAAGTTCAAACAGGGGATTCCAGCCAATCACTTTGTACCAGGAATGCACCTGTATCATTGGCCGGTGAGCTGGGCGGTGCTAAAGACCTTTGTCCAATCATCTGTGTATGAGCAGGAAATAAAAGGAGGCGTGCCTCAATAAGCTCGGGCTGCTGCTGCATGAATTTAGGTGTATGTATGTTGCATTCCTGTCTCCACCATCAGAGACATACAATACCTTGATATAAATGACAACTTATTACAGTGTGTGTCATGCTGGAGAGTATATCTGAGCTGAGAATACTCCTTCACAGTCACTTCTTCTGGGATACAAGGATTTTCAAGATACTCTTTTCATGGCAGTCAATACCCTATTAAAGTGATAGCAAACCTTTGTGTCTGTAATTTAGCTTTAAGTCTGAAATGAGGTAATAAATTTTCTTACCTAATGATATAATCTATAGGCACAGAAATGGTGCAAGGGCAAGTCTGTGTTTTTCTGCTTGCTGCTGGCAAGACAAGCAGCAATGTAAAAAAAAAATCACACCTCTCTTGGGAAAGCCACCAAAGTGTTTTGGAGGGCAGAGTTATATCTCCAATTAGCAGAATACTATGTTGGATTTCTTATGATATTTTTGTAAGATATATAAATAGATACATGGTTTTTTTCTCCAACCTACTAGTTCTGCTGTCAGTGAGAAACCTGCAGGAAGCTCTCATCTGGCTTTCTCAATGTTGAGAATCTTCCCTGTAGTAGGCTAAGTCAGGAGTCAGGGCTTTTACTTTACTCCCATCATTTTGTCACCGTTATTTTCTAGTCTTGCCAATTGATTTGTGCCCCCACTTTCCATTGCTGCCACTTCTATGCCCAGGGAAGTGTGTGAGCTCATAATTCCCACAATATCACATCACAATAGCTGCAGTGCCTCTAGCCCATGCAGAGAAAATCCAATCTGCTGCATTTATCCATGTCCAAATTAAATCAGTGGAGGAGCAGATGAGATTTTGAGAATGCCAGGAAAAGCCCAGACCTTTGACACTGAGCTTACCTGTCCTCCCGTGAATTACTCTCTCAGTGAGAATGGTTCTGATGCGGCTGATTTGACTATACTGAGTGCTTGCACTGTTTTGAAACATCTTTTGCTGAGCAAACTTAAATTAAAACAGCTTAAACAGGTGCAGCTGTTTATCTTGGGAGTTACAATAGTGCAATTAGCCTGATCTGAACTGGATTTGGGTACATTGCAAACTCTGTGGTGGGTCATGCCTAAGTTTCACTCTCTTTTGTCTCAGTTCAAAGCAGAAATATGCTATTGAAATATTGCCATCACCTATCTTCTCCAGGGCCATCGTAAGACTTCAGTTAACTTTTTGGAGGCATCAGTTACAATTGCCTTTAGCCCAGCAGAGAGGAAGGTTGGCTGTAGCATCAATCGTGCTGGTCATCCAGTCTTCCAAAAGCCAGCAGGCATCTGACTGGCTGATCCTCCTGAGATACTGACTACTGAATTGGACTCTGACTGTCTGAAAACTAACAGCAGGGAAAGAATGTCAAAAAGGTATGGGTATTAGCAAGAAGAAGTAATATTGCTTTAGTATCAGATCTTCACAAAAGAGGTGGCAAAAATAATTAGAATATTCCATGTTTTGTTCCTTCCAGACTGAGTTGGGGGGCTTAGCAATGAATGGAGGGCTTAACAGTGAATGGAGAAAACATTTATCTGGGGTGCAGGCAATCACCTGCAGTCCGCTTTGCACATCTTCCTAATCTCCTTTATGGTTCCCTGTTAACTGTTGTGTTAGCCTTCATTCCTTTCTGAATAAACTTGGTCAAGCCTGCAGCTGTATTTATAACACTGCCTCGAGGTACCCAGTTGGAAGCTGCCTGTTTGCCTCATGTTAATGGAAGTCAGGCCCAATTATATGCATGTGGGGGATAAGTTGTTTTGTCTTGCTCATTATGAATTCTGACCTTTCCCAGGATCTGTCTTGTCTTACCCATCACACTAAGGAGAGAAATGGAAAAATCCCCAGCCCAGCACAATGGCAGCCATCTGCCTTCTGTTTAAGCAGCTAATGATGATAAAACACAGGTATGAAGCAGGCAAATGTGACTGTATAAGTGGGCAGCTTTGATCCTTTGGCAGAAGGAGCATTTCAGCTGCAGTATTGGATTGAAATTCTCTGACATTCAGCCTGGAGAAGCAGCTGTGGGCATGGGGTGCTTTTGTGCTGGTCACAGTGGTCTTTCTCTGTAGGGACCAGTCTCTGAGAAGGGCCCATACTCCTGGGGCAGTGTAGTATGGTTGTGGGTGGGGATGCCCCTGTATCGTTTGTGCCTTGGGGCTGCAGTGCCAACAGGGGAACTGGATTTCTGCATGACAATTTTGCAAGAGAAGTGTCATGGCAATTCAAAAGTTGTGTTCTTGGGTAGGATGTGAGTGTGTAAACTACACAGTCTTTTGAAATTTTTATCCCCTAGCCTTTGTCCATGGTATCTCTAAACCCATTTCTTCTCTTGTTTTAATCCCTGTGTGTGTGTGTGCATGAAGATGAGGCAGCTGCCAGCTGCTAAATTACTGGAACAAAGGTAAGTTTTCTAAAGCATTTTATATAACACTTGTTCCTTTCCTTTTGATGAATTATTCATTAATGTTTCTGTTTGAGATAACTACTACAAAGGCTATAACCTTTTTAATTATTTGAATGAACACAAAACATTTAAAAGAAAAATTTTGAAATTACCTAGTTCATGACCATCAAAAGAGGTGTCGTTCTCACCAAGCTGTTTATGTGTGCATTAAACAGCAAAATCATGTTTACCACAAGGGCTGCAGAGCAACACAATCTCCCTAAATGTTTGTTTAAGAAGCTGATGCATTTTTATTGATGTTTAGGAAAAACCTCCATTGTTTTTCTTGGCTGCTCCTGGATCTGCCAGGCACAACTCTGAAAAAACAAGTGCAGTTAAACCACCAGGGAAGCTCTGAGGCCTGTTCCAGTGTATGACCATCAGAGGCTGTGTTTAGTTTCTGTAGTTTCCCCCTTCCTTGCTCTTCAACCCCAGGAGTAAAAATTTGCCCTGTGGAAGGCAGTGATGATGTGTTATCCCCAAAAAAACCTGTGAGTGGGAAGGGGCTAGCACAGCTCTGCAGTCTGTAGCAGGGAGTGAAAAGGGACTGACAAAACACAAAAAAGGAGAGAGGGGAGAAAAAATGAGTCAAGAAGGAAGAGTAAAGTAGCTTCAGTCATCAAGAGCATGCTGCAGCCTTCTTCCATTGCCCTGGGTGAACCATGGTGCATTCAAAGTTCTTGAGGTGCAAGATTGGTCCAGTGACGCCACCCATGGCCAAAAAGCCATGGCCCTCTAAGGGAGGATGATTTGCTCTACTTGTAATATCTGCAGTCAGCAAGAATATAATCTCTGCTCTGTTAAATCTGGGCTGGGCCACTTTATTCTTTTTTTTTTTGTTTTGTGTAATGGCTTTTCTGCCCTCACAGGGATCTCAGGGAGAACACAGCAACTTGCTTTAAACACAGTTTTCCCTATGGTGTCCTAGATATTTCCTGACAGTTCAGTTTTAATTTTGCTGTAGATCTTAATGGTTAGAAATGTTTTGAAACATACATGCCCTAGCCAGTGGCATGGTGGCATTATTTTTCAAAACCTTATTTGAGGACAGTGCTTTCCAAACTGCTTCAAAATTTTGCTCATTTGAAGTATTTCGTCTTCCTTTCCAATAAGTTTCTCAGTTAGCATCAGCTCTGATTAACATATTGGAAGGACAGAAGGGCCATTGCATTTCCTAAAATAAGCCAAACCTCAATTTAATATTATTTGAATTAATTATTTTTAAATACTGAAGCCTTAGTATGGTAACATCATTTTCCCAAAACTAGAATTTCAAGAATTCTCACAAATTCTCACAGATAAACCCTCTATACATCAGGTGTTTTTATCACTTCATAGAAAATGCTGTTACTAAAGTGTCAGTAACTAATTAATAAGAGTTTGGCACGAAAGCTAGTAATTTGATGGATTGCTTTTAAACTTGCCTCATAACTGTGCAATAATAACAGATAGATATGTTACTGGTACAACATCCCTCTAGAAGATCAATAGGTGAGTTTAACAATGCTTGGAGGGCAGTGTGATGGCATTGCCCATCAAGCTGCAATGAAAGGGCACTGTCACCCATCAACAAACTCTCTGGGTAAAACTTCACAGGCACGATTAATGTTCCCAGGGATTAGCCATGGGAGCACTGGGTGCTTGCTCAGGCAGTAGCTCTGGAGGGATCAGACTCAGGAAAATACCTTCCTCTTCTGCCTTCTTAAGCCTGACAGTTGTGTCACTCTAACTGACAGCAGTTGAAGTTTCCTGATGCAACAGGATGTAGTGGGGAGGAGGAAGTTTCACTTTGTGAAAGAATTCTGCAAAGAAGTCCTAGCCTGCCATCCCCTATTTATTTATTTATTTATTTATTTATTTTATTTGTTTATTTATTTGGCAGAACAGTTATTGAAAGTACATTATTAAAAAATAGTGATTTGTTGCACATTTTTGTCCCTGCTGGATTGAAACCTTCCATGTATGCCTTTCAGCGCCTTTTATTTACTCAAAAAAATGGGAGCAACTGAAAGTTAAAACCAAGCACATGCACTTCTTGTTTCCAAATGGAAACGTTTCAGCCTAAACTCAAAGCATTTCTGGAATTCCACGCTTCACTACATTACAGCCATCATAGCTCCAAACCCCTCCCCAGTGCCACAGTTATTCTCTGGCTCCCAAAGCTGCTGTGTAATTGCTGTCATCTTATCATCATAAGTCCCTTTAGAGAAGCAAGCGATACTGTAGGGAACCTTGGGAGCTGTAGCATGATCCAGCCAGCATAGGCTCTGGGAAAAAAACAGAGGTGCAAAACATCTAAAACACAGTTTCTCCTAGGCATCACTTGGTATTTCAGTTGGTGGTTTAAAAAAGTAAAAAGGGACTTTTTCTTTGATTGTTTTTTTCTTTGGTTTTTGTTTGTTTGTTTGAGGTTTGATTTTTTTTTTTTAGGTAGTGGGTTTGTTAATTTATCTCATCTCCATGTATGTGGTTTTATATGGACATATTTGTGGAGAACTACCTTAATTAAGACATAAAAATATACATGTAGAACATTGCATGTACCAAAGGATGACAAAAGATACAGGGGAAAAATAGGGAATTATTACCTTCCACCTTGATTCAATACAACCTTCCTCTGATGAAAGCTCCAGAAAGCTCTACAGAAGAAGAAAGAGCAAAAATGGGGAAATATAACAAATATCTTGGATGTAGAGAGTTTTTTGGTTCCACTTTTGTCTGAGCATGGTTAAGCCTGAGAAACTGGAACTATTTCCTAGAGGTTAGACAGAGCAATTTCTATCCTTCCTTCATCTCTTCATGTGAGATAGACAAGAAGGAATAAAGGAATCTTCCACCCTGCTCCTCACATGCAGGGAAGGATTCATTTTGATCTTTTGTAATATAGAGGGTTTGACCCTATACTGTACTCTGGTTCAAAAATACTTCCATGTGGCCCAAGAAAGGGATTGAGACCTGGGATAGTCCAAGTTTGTTCCTAGCTCTTTCAGAAGGAGATATCAGACAAACTCATTTGATGTTTTCATGCCTCTGCAAAATGGGAAGATACATTATTTAGGATGAATAAAGATAATTTGTTAATATCTGAAAGGAGTTTAAGTTCTAGATGCAAAGTGTTGTAGGAAATGTAAGAAAAGTAGAAAAGAAACACTATTGTGCTTCAGTCAAATCTTTCTCTTTCACCTCTTCAGTCAGCTTACTATTCTCTAAAATGCCAGTGAAATGTATAGTACTCTAACAACTTTAGGCCTGAGTGAAATTTTTAACAAAAAAATTGTTAATTGACAAATGGCAAATTTGCAATTTGACCTGTGTTCTTCAGAACAGCCAGTGATAGACAGTGATGGAGTAGTGGGTGGTTGATGCCCTTGGGGAAAGGAAAGTTTCTTAGAATAGTCAAAAAGTTTTCTGGCTCATTATTCTCAGCTGGTAAGAATGGATGTGAAACATTAGTGACAGGACTAACACAGTACATCCCTGCACACATTTCTGCTTCCTAGCATTATTCCTGGTCAGTTTTCATAGGCTTGGCTGAACTGAAAGTTCCTGAGGAAGAAAGGGAAATGAATAAAATGAATAAAAGTCCTCACTTCCCTCACATGCTCACTGCAAATGCAGAGCATGTCTCTGTGCCTTGCAGAAGGGTGACAGATACAGCTCCCCATAACAGCTCTGCATGGACAAGTGCAGTGTGTGTTCCTGTCAACAGCTCTGTAAATCATCCATGGGAGCATCATAGGTGGCTGTGAACTGGCCTGCTGCTACTGGAGGAAACAAGCTGAAATAGCACATAGACAGTGCCCTGATTTACAAACATTTCCTGCCTAGGCCAAGAACATGTCTACCTCCACCTTTACCTCTACAAGGAGGTGATTTCTCTTCTGTCTACTCTCTCTTGCCTGTAAAAGTGCCAGTCATCAGCTCTCATTGTTCAGCTTCTGAAATTTGTTGCCATTGCTGTGATGCAGCAAACCCTGTGGATTTTTTATACATATTCATGTCCTTAGCAAAGACAGAATGCACTGATGCTTTCAGCTCAAGCTGTTTCTGCATCTGTACATGCTCACAGTGTTTTCTGTGATTCCTCCCTCACACCTGTTCCAAAGATAACAGGAGTCATGGTGAAGTTATTCTTCAGTGAAGGGGAAGATTGTCTCAGTTTTCTCAATCTTGTCTTACACAGCAGTGCAAGAAGTAGAGCCCCAAAGCTGCAAAATTATGGTATTAAAGGCACACCTCTTCTAGAAGTGGCAGGTTCAATGAAGGCGGGAGGTTTAAAACAAAAGGTTATTCCTGATGGCACAAACCTGTCTCTCTTCTGTGTCTTATGGCTTTTATTTTTTTCTTCATTTTCTCTAACGTGAGCCCATCTGACACACTGACGCACAGTGAACATCTTTGCTTTTGAGTACATTTGCTCCAAACCAAGGTCCACTGCTGGATAGTTGCATTTTTGACTGTTTTCCATCAGAAATGGTTTCCCATTTTCACACTGCTAGTTATATTGAATGTAGGGAGGTCATGATACAGCCCTGTAGTCTGGTATATAGGGATTCTTTTTAATCTTTGCTTTGTGTCAGAAATGCAGATGAATGAAGTAATCTTCCATAAAAAAAGACTTTTAAAAAATCCTCACACCATTTAAATCTACCTGAAGGTGTAAATGCACTGATGATCTGGTGGACACTGCCTATATAGACAAGAATTGTACTGTTGATGAATTTGATATACAGAGAATCTGCACATGCTCTGAGCAAAATGTCCCTGATTTAATTCTGGTGTAATAAAGGGTACATATAGAGGTAAGATTGTGCTGAGGAAAAATTATGCTAGATGGTGGCTAGATAAATCAGTGAAATATCAAACTATGTGATCCTGTTTTTTTAAAAAATGTGTCCCTGACCATCTCCTGGGGGAATTGTTAGATTCAGGATATTGTATTAGCTAGACTTTTGGTCTGACCCAGTATCTTCGTTATTCTGTATTTAATAGCTTCAGCATAATTGTTTGCACTTCTTCTTTGAAGAAGACTTGCAGAGTGTGAGCAGTCTCAGGCAAACAAAATGTGTCTATTGCTCAAGCGCACAGTTGCATTGTTATGTTAAATCATCTCAAACAGGATGGGTGAATTTTTTTCTTCCCAAAGGTAAAAGGGAGGCACTTTTGAAGAAGACTCTGGCAAAACTACATAAAATGAGTGGCATGAATTGCATTATGGAGATGATTCTTTGTCAGATATGGAGGGCAACCAGACAGCTGCCTAAACATAGCTGTCTAAATTTTAAATCATAAAACTTAGGAGAGATGTTTCTTTTTTTTTTTAGTAGTGACATTTGTCAGCTACTCTCTTTTAATGGCAGGGAAAGATCCAGCACTGGTCCAAGACCTAGGCTGTACCATGTTATAGACAAGATGAAGAGTATGCCACTCAAATCATGCTTATCCTGTGTGTATCTGGGAAGTATTTCTGATTAGTTCTTGCATTATGTCAAGTATTGCTCTTGCCCCAATGTTGAAATTTGCTGAACCGAATAAAGTGTCCTTGGATATATCTCATCTGTAATGCCATCCAGTGAACATCAGTGAGAGGCTGATGGTTGTTTATTACCCCTGGGAAATGGCTCTGGCTAACTTATGTGTGGAGCTTTGATAGAAGAGTAAGAATGCAATCTCATCAATCTCAGTGTGGAAGGGGAGAATTAAAAGACAGCCTCATCTGCCATGAGAAAACTTCTCTCTGACATCTGGCCCATTAAAGTAAATGACAGGTTTTACTGCAGTGTCCATCTCTTGGAGGGACATTGACAATTTGCTGCTTAAAACCCAAGTCACAGCAGAACACTTAGGTGACAACTGAGACCTTGGTATCAACAGCCTATATTGATAATATACAGCACAAACTCAACAGGAAAGGTGGAAAATGGCAGAAGGACATGCCTTGTTGGAGTAGGTCAACAAATAATGCTTCCTCCTCTGTTGTGCTCCAGGGAGAGAATCTTTTTGCTCAGTGCCTGCTAAAGACAAGGAGGTACCAGCTTTGATTCTGTTTTTATTTATTCCTGACAAACGTGATTTATGAATTAGAATGCTTGCTTCATTACTGCAAGGATCTATCTGCTCAGTGCCCTGATACAATGATTTCCTTCTAAGATTTTCTGCCCATGCATTTCCTAGCCCCATTTGTACACTGTCTTGTCAGTTCAATAAATCATTACAGACAAATAAATCCTTCTCTTAACCTTCTGGGTTAATAGCATTGCTAACATTTTCTGAACATATTAGTCCCAGCCTTTCTAAAAGTAAAGACATGTTGCTTTGTTGTGCATCACAATAAATACAAAAGCATACTTGTTCCCCTTTTGTGTCAAATTGGTAGTTTTTAACCCTTTGCATTGCTTGCACAAAAAGTCTTTTAAGTGCTCCATCAAAGCTTTGAAACTACTTTTGTAGTGTATGTATGCATCTTCATATTTGATTATTTTATCACTGAATACAGATATTGAACAGTGCATTAGGCTTCTCAGCAATTTCTCAAAATGTAAAAAAAAGAAAAAGGAGTCTGTATAGCAGACTAGCAGAGTAATTTGGTATACAGTAACATGGCATTCAAATTGCTTCAGTTTTATCTTAGTTTTTTTGCCAAAAAGCTACAGGTCTGTAACATGATTAAATTAATTTGTCTTAGAATAAGAAAATAAAGCTTGGAGCTTAATGGAGATTCATATGGAATGAAAATGGAAGTCAAACTGGACTGAAGAAAAATTGCAGCAGATACAAAAATAATGCTGTTTGGGAAAAAAAGAAACCCAAGAAACATCACATTGCCTAAATAACCTTTTCAATATTTCTCTAAGAAAAATTATATTTTGGCATTTCGAAGGATTTTTTTCTTCCATAATGCTTGAGTGCTCATACAGTGTTGTGATAGGATTCTGTTTTCATAGCTCACTGAAAGATAGCCACAACTTTCCTCCTTTGTCCAGAGAAAAGATAACTTGCTTTAATTTCTTTCCTATGACCATTTAATAAATATGCAAGACAAATCTCCCTTGCCCACCTTTCACAGTGATGTATCACCCCTCCCTTCACAGTTTTATGTCTTCTTTGATGTCTGTGAGTAGCCAGCTAACCAAGCTGTGGCATGAGTCTGTGACATGAATTTATTTATGGAGACAGGAAAAAGTCAGGAATACAGACATTCCTTAAGCATTAGTGCTTTATCAGAAAGCCAACCATCAGTTTATCCCTGACAGTAAGTTGAAGTAAGGCCTTTGGTGTGTTGATTACCTCTTCCTTTTGGTTAGGGATTTGTTTGGAGATTTCTAGGCTCAGATGGCCCACACAGAGATTAACTACTGCAGCAGTTTTCCTTTACAGCAGTAAGTCCTTTCTACTGGAAATCTGGGGGGACAGGATGACTACATAACTAACCAGCGGTCAGATTTTGATGTGCTTTGAAGGTGTGAGGACTTAGCCTGAGGTGATTTAATTAATATCCCTGGCTTGCTCCAGTGACAAGGTACCACATAATGTGAGCACAGGTCACTCAAAACAAAAGCAGTTGCTATAATTAGCCATCATCATTCTGAAATACAACCACTTAAAAAACCTCTCCAGGCAGGATTTTTTCCCCTTATTTTCTCCTTTTTTTTTGGCCTCACCCTTTCAGCTGAGTGGGTCTTCCTAATTTTGAAATACATCAAAAGACTGTCAAGTTATGTTCCACAAGGTAATGCAGCACATCTCTGATCATACTGGACTTTCCTAGCAGTGAATCTTTCAACTCAGTGCATTTTTAAAGACTGTGACACATCACCTTATCTTTCGTCTTTCAAGGTATCCCACTTATATTAATGTTTCCTGAAACTTCATCTGTATCCAATTTCCTCTTCATGTCTTGGTCTAAATAGTTGTGATGTAGCTGCCATTCACAGGACTTTTATTCTATTTTCTGGATTTTCCAGTGTTGGGTGTGCCAATGTTTACACTTTAGGAGCAAAACTTACCCCCATGGTGCCCACAGAGGTTGTGGAAATGATGTTTGATGTAATCCATCTCTATTAATCTAATGGGCTAGTGATGAGTGATGAATGTAAAAGAAGCAAAGTTCATATCTTAGAGATAATTTGTAATGGAGGATGAGTATGCTTCCAAAAAAAAAAAAAAAAAAAGGTAGATGTCTAATGCCCCACTGCATATACATCAGTCTGTTCCAGAGTATACTGGTTTCACCTGGGGAGAAGAAACTCAAGAGAAAAGTTCTCTCTGTGAGAACTCCCTCTGGAAGCTGATGAGACCAATTGAAGGCTGGTTTAGTTATTGACAGCCTGAAGAACCAATTGGAGAAAGTTAAGTCGCTCCGTGAACACACATTTTGAAGGAGGTAACCCGGAAAAGAGCTCTCTTTCTTTTCCGGCAGCAGTGCAGGTAACACCGGCCCGGCCTGGCTCCACTGCAGGCCTGCAGGTCTGACGGAGCAGGGGGGGCAGGGCCAGGCCCCTCTCCAGGGAGCTGGCATGGCCCGGCAGAGAGGAGGGGTGGCCATGCAGGAGATCCAGGATGGCTGATTAAAATCCTAGCTACTCACCCCTCCTTCTCCTTTTCCAGCGCAGCCAAGTTTTTGAAATCTTGGCACAGCTCCAGCATTGCAGCCTTGCTTTTCCCTGTGTGAAATCTTAACTCTTTCAATGCTCAGATAAGACTTGCAGACTTTT
>VZTT01001029.1:13605-36324 GCA_013400855.1 Buphagus erythrorhynchus
TCAGGATATAGCCTATAACTCTTAAAAATGAACAATTTACACCAAGGTGTGAATAATAACTCTGAATAGTAATTCAACGATTTTAATACACCACTCTAGTTTCAGTATGATGTAATGTTCCCCATAAACTATTAACATGCCATTTTTTTTATTCTTCCCTAAAGATAATTCTTTATTGGTTTATAATGTACTGTCCATAAAGTTCTGTTTATTTCAAAATAGTGCCATATTGTGGAAATTAGGTTTGATTTCCAAATTCCTCACTCCTTCAAAAAGGCAAAATATATTATTTATCAGTAACTCCTCTTTTACCAATCTAGTATCCAACTGAATACTGAATTCTGGTGCAGAAGTAGGGTTTTATTCAGCAAAATATTTAATGATATGCAGAACTGTGAGCATATGCACATTTATGGGGATATGTGATTTTTGTACATAGTTAGATTGAATGGAGATAAAAATGTACTTAAATTCCTCCAGTTAATTCAGGGTGTTTTCAAGATTTCACAGTGGGGAAATTTGTATGTAATCCAACATTTCATAACTTCTTCAGAGCATGCACCTGTAAAAAAATTTTGACAGAAAAAAAAAGGATCCTTGACCCACTAGAGGTTACATGTATCAGCAACAAAATGAACAAAGTAGTCATCTCCCCAAAATTACACAGCTTGGTGAATCAAAGCAGAAGAGGATAAATTTAATTGATGCTCACGGGCTGCTTCTGCTGACTGGCTGGTGGCTGCCCTGCCCGCTCAGACTGATCACCATTCCTCTACCGTGCTGGTCTGCTCAGCACCACATTTAGCTGTAATGCAGTGTGTCTCTCTTTCATCCTTTTGACAATTTATTTCTTTACTTGCTTGGGAAAGCCAGAAGGAAAATCTGAAACTGAGATATAGGATAATATTGTTGCTGCGCTTTGCAACATTCACTGAAAGTCTTGTCTCTTGCTTGTTAGAAATGGTTATAGGGCAGTCTGTCTTGTAAAACTAGTGTTTCCATCTCATGGCCTAGATGTGACTACTGTGTCACATCTCTTTACCTTTTCTTAAGCATGATGTGAAAAATGCTTTCCAACTCTTCTTACATAAATATAAACATTTAGGAAAGGAATGCTAGTACTCAATTTTTACAAACTTTTCAAAGGATTTGTAGGTGAACACTCTTTGAAACCTAGTTGAAATTTACAATGACTTTTTATCAATTACAGAAGACCAAAGTCTTGTCTCAGTAATATGAATGTACTAAATAAAGAAATTATATCTTTTTATTCTTCAAAGTAATTTCCTTTAAATGTGCTTAACAATATCTCCTGGTCTAATGTAAGTCTCCTGCAGTATGGTAAAAACCATAATATCTATTTTAACCTCCATAGAATTATAGTATGTCACACTTTTACAGCAATTTCATTGATGAAGGAAATTTTATAGATTGACTGTTTAACTTTGCCTTTCATAAAAATTTTTTTAAATGCCCGCATTTGAACCTTATTTTTTTTCAGTAGCCATCAAAGGGTTTTTTGACAAAGATGGCTTTTGTACAGTGCAAATTTCTTATCTTTTGTGTGCCATCAATCTCAGATACGCAAATTTGATGAGGATATTAGGATAGGGAGAGAAAACATCATCTCTGCTATTACAACAAGCATGTAGAGCTAACTCTTCCAATCTCCATGGGTAGTAGTTATGAAGAAGCTGCATTCTGTTTAGAATGATTAGTCTCTGCAAAACTAGATCTAATTTAAATTTGGAAATGTGTGGGAATATTTTTCCTGCAAGTGATTTTCAGTAAGGATTTTTTTGGGGGGTTTATTTGTTTTAAATAGCATTGAACTATTCCCTACACCCAAAGTATCCTGTTTATTTTGCTGGGTAAAGCAGGGAGAAAGTGTCTATTGTAAATCTTGAGAATTTTAACAAATTAGTTGTCATTGGCATAGCACTACACTTTTAATTACAATGAAAGACAACCACATAAGGCATCAGATCATCCCGTTGATATGACATTAAAATGTCCAATGACCCGCAAATGTTAACACCTGTAGCAGCTGAATGAGTTTTAGAGTTGTCTAAGACTGAGGCAATGCTGCCGCCTAATGATGGGAGTATATAAGATGCAGTATAGCAAAGTTGCTTGTTTGGCAAGCAAGCAAGGCTTGTGACATCAATTGAAGACTATAAGCGAAATTAAAAGCAATAAAAATTGGCCCATGGACTAGACTACATGATTTGATGGTGTGCCAAGACATTTATTTGGTTCAAAGCTAAAAGCAAAGTAAAACCCCTGTAAATCACATCAAGTCTGTAAACACTTTTTCTATGTATTAATGTCTGTTATGATTATAAAGAGAATGATACTCCACTTTTTCTTTATTTTGACAGACAAGTTTTTTAATTTCATATATTTTCTAATGCTTACAGTTATAATAACTATATCATTATAATATCTATCTGAGAAATTTTATTATTCTCTGAAGAATCCTGATACAGTTTTCCCCTTAATATTTTGTTTCAGAATAAGAAATTGTATTAATGTCTCAATACTATATTTATCTATGCATCACTACCCTTCATTATTTAGAACAGTTTAATGTAGTCTAGTGGCTGAGAAGAATATTAATAGTATTACTGTCAAGTTAATTCATAGACCCATAAAGAGCAATAACACTTGTGTAAGGCATCTGCCAATTTAATCTGTGGCAGCTTGTACAACCAGCAGATCAAAACTGGATCTAGCCCTGCAGTACCTGCTCCTTTCTCAATTCTGGTAGATCTTTCAGTTTGTGCTCCATAGTGAAATATAAAAAAGCAGAGAACTTGCTCTTATTTCCTAATTGTTTATCTACATTATCTCTTCAACTTGAAATGTTATTGAAAAGGCATAGAAAATCCAAAAATTTGTATTGATTTGTGCCTTACTCTGACGAAGGACTTCATGGAAAATTGGTCAACCCTTGAAAAATTATAATTTGGCAAAAAGTAATAAACTGTAATTAAAGCATTATAAAGGCATTGATTGGTTAGCAGGCATGCCATTAAATCATTATAATTATATAAAAATATGATTAGGGCAATAAATTTAATGTATTTAAAGCCTGTGCTAAAGTTTGTTCTGCATTTTTTTTAAATGGGAACTCATATTTCTTTTGTACATACTCAATTTTTTTTTTGTTTTCTATTCCTCTTAGCTGGGCTGACTTCCAGCAATCAGCATCTTCACAATGAGTTCACATCAAAGCAATTGCCTGAGATCTAAATCTCCCTTCTGCTTCTACACAACAGGTGCAGGAGGTTGGTCTCCATCAGACAGTGATCATTACCAATGGCTGCAAGTGGATTTTGGGAGTAGGAAGCAGATCAGTGCTATTGCAACTCAAGGCAGGTACAGCAGTTCTGACTGGGTCACTCAATATCGGATGCTCTACAGCGATACAGGGAGAAACTGGAAACCATATCACCAAGATGGAAACATCTGGGTAAGTAATTATTATGAAATGGAGGTGTGTGCTATAAAGATGTTTATTGTCAGTGCTTCTTTTGGAATTCTATGACTTATAGAACTCTTCAGTATTTATATCAGGACAGCAGAGAGCTTTGCTCAAAACACAGTGATTCAAGTTGCAGCTGCTGTCAGGAGGGCTATCCCCAGATTAACAAACCCATTTTGAGATGACAGTATTTAGCAGAACCTGCAAATATTTTTTGGTTGCTGATATTGCTCACTTGGTCTCTTATGCTTTGCCTCCTCTCTCCTTTTAACTAATTTAATGGAGCAAGATAAAATAGTGATTTTGAAAATTCTCCCGTTAAAATTTTGGAGGGTAATCTTTTTCCTTGTGTGCATATGTGCTGGAGAGCAATTTTATCATGTATGTATTGTTTTCCATATAGGTGCTACAGGGATGTGGGTTTTTTAGCTGGGATAGAGATAATTTTCTTCACAGTACCTAATATGGGGATGTGTTTTGGATTTGTGCTGGAAAGAGTGTTGCTAATTCAGTGATGTTGTCCTTACTGCTGAGCAGTGCTTGCACAGTCTGAAGGCCTTTTCTACTTCTCACCCTTCTCCAGCAAGTAGGCTGTGGGTGCACAAGAAACTGTGAGGGGGCACAGCCAGGAAAACTGGCTCCCACTGACCACTGGGACATCCCTTACCATATGGAGTCATGCTCGGCATATAATACTGGGGGAAGGAGGAAGAGGGCATGTTTGGAGTGATGACATTTGCTGTCCCAAGTCACTATTACATGTGATGGACTCCTGTTTTCCTTGGGATGGCCAAACAACTATGGGAACAGCCCATGGGAAGTGGTGAATGAATTCTTTTATGGCTTTGCTTGATTGTGCCTTTTGGTTTACCTATGAAGCTGGCTGTATCTCAGCCCATGAGTTTTCTCACTTTTCCTGTTCTCTCCCTCATTCAATTGTGGGGAGTGAGTGAACAGCTGTGTGGTGCTTAGCTGCTGGCTGGGGTTAAACCATGACAAGGGATATTTATGCTATAATAATTTTAGGGAAAAGCATATAATTTGGCTTAGATTTTTACATTTTTTTTCATGGGTAAACTGCTAATTTCATTCTTGCTGAAAACACTAGCCTTCCATTTTGCTGACAAAAAATGATAGCTATTACTTAGGATGCTATATTCATAGCATTTCTTTCAGATGGTATTCTTTTGAAAAGAATTTGAAAAGAAGCAAAATTTTATTATTCTTTTTGAAACCAAATTAAGTGATTAGCTATTATGTCAAAGCAGACAAGATTTAGCACAGCGATATTTTAGATTCACGTTTTTGCCAGGTGCTTCTTTTATTAAGGTCTGCTATTAAAAATGAATGTCTAATATAGGGCATAAAGTGAATGATTTTATCTATATAAGAGAAACTCTGTTAATACGTGGAGTGTGTAGAAACAGTCATTTTTTATTACAGTATTGATTTATTGAAAAAAATTTCCTCTATGGGACAGATAAGATTCTGAAAGAGGGAGAATTTAAAGCTGAGGAGGTAGACAACCTTAGAGGGAAAAAAATATTGAACTTTGGCTTAGATTCCTTAACTTGGATATGCATGTTATTCATCAGGGTAGGGGACCACTTATGCTTAAGCTTGATGAATATAAAAATTTGTCTTTTAAGGCCACTTACTGTAAATACTAAATGCTAAAAATATTTTTATATACCAACTCTGAATGTATAAAATCTTCTCCAACAACTACTGTTGAAATTACCAAGAATGGCAGAGAGCATTGCAGCTGGCTGAGTGAATAATATATAAAGCAGAATAGTTAGGCTGAGGAAAAATATGTTCTTAATAACTTTTGGTGATGCTTAGTTTGGTTGATTTAGTCACAGCTGTGATAGCTTGTTTCCAAAGCAGACCAGCTTTCCGAGTGAGGGCTTTTTAGCAAGTTTTTATTCTTAAAACATTACTTAATACAAAAATGTTGATAGCTTCTTCATGCAAGAACACTTCCTTTTTCTCTTTATTAGCACTTATGTATGCTTGATGGATTCAGGGGAATACTATTGGTCTGTTATTGACCATTGACATCACTTGCAAAAGAGTATGATGAGCCATGCAGGTCTGCTGCTTTTATTTAGAATGCTGTCTTTGGATATATCCTAGCAAGCTGGTTGCTGCAATACTGCTATTATTCATGTCCTACAATTTTTACCCAATATTAGAAAAGCAGATTAAAAAATAAATGCTACCTTATCCCCGCTTTCTTTTAAGATTAAAAGTGGGCTGTTACCAAAAAAATAAAAAGGCCACAGTTCTTGACTCTAATTCTAGTTTGCCTAAAATAGTATTGCTTTGGTGGTTAAATGATGTCGCAGCTTTGGTTTTATCTTGGAAACACTGTTTATTAGTTATTAATAAATATTCATCTTAATATGCTCCAAAAACAGGGGAGGTGCCTGAGCATGGAGAAATTCTTTGGTCCTATTGTAATAGTAGTGTTGCAAGGAGACAGACATCCCCGATACGAAAACAGAAGGGTGTGGATTTCCCATAAAATCTTCCATTTAGTGCCAATTTGTACAAGAAATTAAAAGCAGTGCTATAATAGTGCAGCTATTAGGACCAGACTAGACCACATAAGCCAAGTATCTATCATAGCACTTTAAACTCATAAAATCAGATTCTTCCTGGCTGAAATGACTGTGGTGATCTTAAAAGTCTCATGATTCTGGTGCCCTTAGAAATCTTTTTAGAAATAATTTATTCTTTACCTTTTGATTTGTACCTTTTAAGAGATTTATTCACAGGAGAAATACACTATGCAGCCTTTGTTTAAAATCCCTCTTTCATCATCTCTATGCCTGAAAGTCGTTGTTTTCTGACAACAGCAAATTTAAAATTAAATGCAAAAACAAATTAAAAGAGGAAAAGAGAGGTGCAAAGTTCAACCATATTTAATACTGAAGTAGTTATGGTATCAACTGGCACAGAGGGTGAGATGTGAGAAAAAAAGGGAAATAAAAATAAAGCTAAATAGATGAATGGGAGAGGGAGCAAAGGAGAAATAATTTGCAATAGAGATATAGTCAGGAACAAACCATCATAATCTGCATAAAAGGCTGAAGTCAACTCTTTCTGTATGCATTAGTCAGGGAAAAAAAGAAGTTCTATAATTGCTTCCTAAGTAGGAGAAAAATCAAAAGGCTATCAGGAAGCCTGTGATGGAGAAAGTGCTTTCAAGGTGATTTTAGAGTAAGCTTCCCAGTTCTGTGAAATAGATTTTGTGACCCCACCCCTCCTGAGCTTTTGGATATTTTTTCAATTTTCATGAATTTTAATAAAATGAGTGAATGTGGCCTCTTTCCATGAAATGCCTAGCAACTAGAGAATTTTGATCACCTCTCCTACCTTCACTCTTGTAGCCTGAGATTCTAATTTTGATAGGTCATGAGGTTTCCCTTTATATGTCAATCCACCGGGGTGTTTCACGTACACCAAAAAAAAAATCTTTGTTTTGGTATAGATGCTCATTTTGATTTCTGTATCAATGCTGTCTATTTGGCTAATGAACACATACCAGACATGACTCTACATATAATACTGTTTCTATTTGCTAACTCAGATATAGATGATATAAATGTCTCATGTTAAGCATAATGCAAGTATGCTCTATAGCTATAAGAAAATACTGAGACATTGAGACTCAAATTATATGTATCAGTGGCAGAGGCTCAGCATGTCTAACATTGAAATCTTTCCTAAAGGAAATTGGAAGATCCTTGCTAGAATTGAAGAGATCTTTTGAAATATTTTCTTTTAAAATTTGATTACTCTAATGGAACTTGATATCAGCTCTCATCCACCTCATCATTTTATTTTTGGGGATATCGAAGTCACAGAATCAAAGAATAAGCTGCGTTGGAAGGGCCTCACAAGGGTCATAGAGTCCAAATCCTGACCCTGCACAGCACCATCCCCAAGAGTCATATCATATGCCCCAGAGTATTGTTTAAATGCTTCTTGACCTCTATAAGGGCTGGTGCTGTGATCTCTTCCCTGGGCAGCCTGTTCCAATGCCTGACCACCTTTTTTTAATACCCAGCCTAAACCTACCCTGACACAATTTCAGTCTATTCCTTGGGGTCCTGTCACTGGTCACCACAGAGCAGAGATCAGCATCTGCCCCTCTCTTCCCCTCACAAGAAAGTTGTAGACTTCAATGAGATCTCCCCTCAGTCTTTTCTGTGCTGAGCATACCAAGTGACCTCAGCTGTTCCTCATAACACTACCCCTCAAGGCCTTTCACCATATTAGTTGCCCTCCTTTGGACACTCTCTAATACCTTCATGTCTTCCTTTTATTGTGGCACCCCAAACTGCCCCCAACACTCAAGGTGAGGCTGCCCCAGTGCAGAGCAGAGCAGGACAATCCCCTCCCTTGCCCAGCTGGTGATGCTGTGCCTGATGCCCCCCAGGACAGAGTTGGCTCTCCTGGCTGCCAGGGCACTGCTGACTCTTATCCAACCTGCCACTGACCGGGACTCCCAGGCCCCTTTCTGCAGTGCTGCTTTCCAGCATTTCATTGCCCAGTCTGTCCATACATCCCAGGTTGTTCCCTCCCAGGTACAGAGTCTGGCACTTTGCACTGATAAACTTCATATAATTGATGGTTTACCAGGCCTTTAATTTGTCCAAGTCTCCCAGCAGGGCCTCTCTGCCTTCATCAGAGTCAACAGCTCCTCTCAGTTTTGTATCATCTGTGAACTTGCTTAATGTCCTTTCCAGTCCTGTGTCCAAGTCATTTATGAAGATGCTGAAGAGCACAAGGCCAAGGATGGAGCCCTGCAGAACTCCACTAGTCACCAGTCTGCTGTCACCCCATTCACTGTAACCCTTTGTGCCCATCCATAACACAGTTGCTCACCCATCACATAATGTGTTTATCCAGCTGTAGGCTGGATATTTTGTCCAGAAGGATATAGAAAGAATCAAAAGCTTTTTAAAAAATCCAAAAATATTATGGTAATTATGAGTCAAAAAAAAAAAAAAACAAAAAAAAAAAAAAAAAAAAAAAAAAGAAAGGTATAGACTCTCTGCATATTACCTCCAAATTACATTCTGTACCTGATTCTTATCTTCAGCCTCAGTGAACAGCAGTGCAGCTGCAAAGATGTAAATGAAAGCAGATTTTGCTTTATTACAGAAAATTTAGACCTTGACAAAGTGGCTGCTGCTACAATCGAAAGCAAATATGTATTTCTGATATTATTATTGTTTTTCTTTCAGTTTAATTAAAACTTAGAGTGAATTATGCATAACATCTGGTTTGGTATTATTTTTCTTGTTGAAAAGATATTGAGTGAGCACATAGTTTTCAATATGAATAATGATTTTTGGAAAGGAATTTATCTACTTACCTACTGGCTTTCACCCCCTTTTTTTTTTTAATTTTAGTTTTTCTGATTCTCTTCATGTTTTAGGTGAAATAGGAAGGAATCTACTGAGTTAACTGTAAAATGAACTTTGCATTTCTCTGGGAACTGAGGAATAAACTACTGTTTGAGCAATATATTTTCTTCATTTAGGTGAAGAGAATTTACATGATTCCCCTTTGTATTGAAGGAAGTTGCTACAGTATAATGGATTTAGCTTTTATAGGAAAACAAGCTTTCAGCATTTCAGAATATTCTGCTACAGGATTTAGCCAAAAGTCATTGTGAAAGAAGATCAAGTGAGTTAGATAATTAACTTTTTCAAGCTGTGTGAGACTTCAGATGTTTGATACTCTTGGGTGCCTTTGGAAATATCAACTATCAGAAAAGCCTAAAGTAACATTTAATGACTAGTTAGATATAAAGAAACCATATGCAGCTCTACCTAGCTGAAACTGTGTGTGAGCCATCTTCTCAGAATTTCTGTTCATACTGACATGCATTTTCTGGTGAGATTATTCCAAGAGAAAGTTGCAAGCCTTACCACATTCCCAAGTCCCTTCCACCTGCTCTACAAAGGAACATTTTCAGCTAACCAAGGACTTAGTGTATACGTCTTAGAGTACAAAGATTTGTGTATAGCAACTACAATTGAAGAGGAATAAATTCTAGCATACATCCACTATGCTAGGATATGCAAGAATTATTTGCTTTGCGAAACCTTTAACTGTTTTGTTTCCCCTGAGTGGCAACTTACTTCCATAACCCTAAACTGAATATTAATGAAGGGTAATATGGAAAAGAGTTCTTGAGTTTGAAATTTAATGCTGTTTTCCTTTTTTATGCGTTTACTTCATAAGAGCTTAACTGGCAACTTACATCATAGAAAGATTTACTAGGTTAATGGGCTTATAGGCCTGGATATTTTGTCATTTTTTTTAAGTACTTCTTTTGAATTACATTATTTTATTAAACCAATTTAGTTTACAAGACATTATACTTTTTTATAGTTATGGGAACACTTAGAAAATATGAAACATGATTAGAATGGTCTGTGACCTGCCATTTGTTGTTTCTGTGCTGCTACTAGAATATCAGATACTGTGCAGACCTATCTAAAGATGACAAAGTGGTTTGATATATTAATCAGTGCAAAAGTTTTGGCTAGTATTTCTAAGTCTTTTGGGAATGTTGTTTTCTATCAATGACTCCCTAACTTATTCTTTCTGGAAGGATTTTGTCTGGTATCTTGCTGTCTCCTTAACAATGTCTCAAGGTTACCAGTGTCATATTTGTTAGCTTTTAATTCTCTGGGTAATTTATTACTAAAAACACCTATTTTAACTTTGTTTGTTTCTTTTTAACTTTCCTTTCATGGTGGGGTAACAAGGAGGGAAATTTTCATTTTTCTCCTGGAATTTCTTGTGTGACTTTTGTTAATTTCATCATGCCTTACCCTGCCTGGATGCTATGCCTCTGAGTACCTGTCTCCTATAACTTTACCTTACAAAGATCACTCCATTCAGTTGCAACAGCCAATATCACCTTTTATGGGTGTACTGAGAGAACAAGGAGTCAGAACTCCCACCCAAGTAACTTTGTCTGAGCACTTAGTGGACATTGCTGACCTGTACATTGAGGACCTCTTACTGAGAGGGTATGGATACAGAAAAATATTTCTTTTGCTGTAGTGAACCTAAATTCTCTTATAGATCTAATGTAATAGTCTCCACTATTATGTCAAATAAATATCATAAACTTTTGGTAGGACACCTTTAGAAATTCAGGCAGCTGCTGAAATGGAATTTTTAGAAACCCTGAAGCAAAGAAAATTTCAGATAAGCATCAGTGCTATCCTGATGAAGCCTGTTTCCTAATCTACTCTTCTCCATGTGGAATCTGTTAAGAGAAACTGTGAAGAATTTTTAATGCATTTAGAGAAACATATTTGGGGTTATCTGAAATATCATGGCAAAAATCTACCTATGCCAAATGCTGTCACAGCCACAGACGGTATTTGTATTAAAATGTCAGAAGATCTGATAGCCTTTTAAATGTTGGAATACTAAGATTAACACATTAACACCGAACTGGGCTAAACAGTAACACTAGTTTAAACTACTGACTTTTCTGGAAAAAAACAAACAAACAAAAAAAATCCTGAAAAAATAGATACTTATATGTCTCAAACTAATAATGTATTTTTATGTATATCCTGCCTATAGGACCTTCTAAAGATATTTTTGCTCAGAATCTTTGAAATCATATATTTTTTTCAGGAAAAAAAGACCTTTTCTTTCTTTTTTTTTTTTTTTTTTTTTTTTTTTTTTTTTTACCAGAAACATGGGGTTGTGAGTTTGCTTATGACTTTAAATAACATCTTTAAATGGAAAATAAACTGGCATTTGGAAATTGATTTGATGAGATGGAAAGTCATTATTATTTTCAATCTAAGGTGCTACTTCTGTTAATGAAAGAAAGATTCTATAGTTGTGTTAGGCTATTTCCAGTGGCATAAGCAGAATTATTTTTAATATACCACAGAGTATGTCAGGTAGAGAGAAGACAAAATTTCTCCTGATGTGGGGGCACATCCCAGCCCTCCCTTGATTATTTACAGGCCATTAAAAAAAAATTGGGGTAACATGAGAGGTATGCAATGTAGTCTGATAGAGCATTTCCATTCTAAAGTATTATTTTCTAATCTGTTGTTTTTAACCTGACGACTATTTGTCTGTTTACGTTAAACCATCTAATTTTAAACACAGATACCTAAAGGCAGGCACATAAATCCAGTTTTTATCTCTCAGATGGCTTGGTTTTCAAATACCTGAGTGTCATCATCTTGCAATTAATACGATGCAGAGGTCCCTAAGCCAGCCCAAAAGACTACAGGGTGTACTTAATCAGCTCAACTATGACAATAGTCATAGTCATGGCACCACATCTAGGCTAACATATCTTTATGGAGTGCATCAATAGTCTCTTAAAACTCCTAGCATAATTATCTAGGTCACCTTTAATCCCCTACAGGAAGCCTGAATGCATGCTTAGATGGTAGAACCAGAGGTGAATTTTCAAAGATTATACATTTTTAGAGGTTCTCTCTAGAAACACTTTGAATGTCTAGGTTAGGTCTAGTGAATGTGACCTAGTAAAATGGACTGTAGTGATTTCCTTGTGGCTTGTCAACCTTCTTGTTTGGCTACAGTGTATGAATATATGAAATAATTTATGATATTCTTATTATAAAAGAAGGGCAGCATATGAAAAAAAGACTTCTGTGATGTATATGCCTTACATAATAGAAGAGCATATGCAGGGTGCTGCACCTGGGTCAGGGCAACCCCTGCTACTAACACAGGCTGGGGGAAGAACAAATGAAGACTGCCCTGGGAAGAAGGACCTGGGGGGTGTTGGCAGATCAGAGATCGAACATGACAGCCGTGGGTACTCACAGCCCAGAAAGCCAAATGTCTCCTGGGTTGCATCCAAAGCAGCATGGGCAGCAGGGCAAGGGAGGGGATTCTGCCCCTCTGCTCTGGTGAGACCCCACCTGCAGTGCTGCATCTAGCTCTGGAGTCCCAGCACAGGAAGGACATAGAGGTGTTGGAGCAAGTCCAGAGGAGGACTACTAGGATAGTTAAGGGGATGGAGCATATCTTTTTTTGAGGGAAGGCTAAAATATTTGGGTTTGTTCAGTACAGAAAAGAAAAAGCCTCAGGGTGACCTAATTGCAGATTTTCAATACCTGAAGGGAGCCTAGAAGAAAGATGGAGAGGGACGTTTTACAAGCACATGTAGTGACAGAACAAGGGGCAATGGCCAAGAAATGGAAAGAGAGTAGGTTTAGATCAGATATTAGAAAAAAAAATTCTTTACTGTGAGAGTGGTGCGGGACTTGAACATGTTGCCCAGAGAAGACATGAATGCCCCATCTGCAGGCCTGCTTAAGGCCAGGCTGGATGGAGCTCTGAGCAACCTGGTCTCGTAGAAGGTTCACAGCAGGGGAATTGGAACTAGATGATCTTTAAAGTCTCTTCTAATGCAAACCATTCTATGATTCTGTGTATACACAGAATACACACTATACGTAGCTGTTGAAAATCTGCTCTGTCAAGAACTTCCTTATTTTCTTCCTAGTTTTTTCACCATGAAACTCATGATGTTGCCAAAAGAGGTTTTGAGGGAGCTGAACCAAACAACATGCAGAAGTTCCTTACAGCCTCTTGATTCTGGATGATGTCTGAGATTTGCCCAAACTGCTAATTCTGTTGAAATGAAGAGACTAATCTACCCTAATACATTCTGTGTTTGATGCATGTGGCTTTTATTCATCTTTTTAATAAAGCTGGCTTCAGTTTCTCTGGTGAGATGCATCATAGAATATTCTTAAACATTAAGAAACTATAGATACTTGTTCTAAATTCACAGCAAACCCCATTGGTAGCACCAATAATCTACATTTCCCTTTTAATAGTGCATATGAAAAGTGCTTTAAGTTCTGATCCATGGAACACTCTGGTGCTTAACTTCAAATGTTGAAATTAAAGTAATAAAACTAAATGTTTAAAATTGAGTTTACATGATCAGAGAGTATGTCCAAGTGTGTTAGTATAATATTTAAAAAAAAGGAGCCATGGCCTTACTGAAATTCTTTGTGCAGCACCATACCACAGATAATAAAAATCTTAGATAAATGTTAGGCAGGTGTAAAGCAGGAAATGTTCTCAGCCTTTTTTTCTTGGCCCTGGCAAAAATGAAACTGCACAAAACTTTGGTGTTTCAGTCTGGTGCTTATTTGATGGATTTTTAAAAAGGTTTTTGGTTCTTTCTTAATTAATTAATTTCCTCTTTAATTAATTATTAATTAATTAAACAGAGATACTCCTATCAGGAGAACTCTTAGGCTGAGACAGCTACGCACTGCAAATACTAAAATCCTTATACTGGGAGATAGTCATAGACAGCACTTTATGTTTCTTTATAGTATGCTCTGTAAATATTCGTGTTTGGCAGAATAGATGGGTTTTTGCTAGCACATGAAAGATGTGGTTGTGGCAATTCAGGTGAAACAAAGGCCTTTTGCTGTACTACTTCTGTTGCCTGGAAGGTGTGGTATGAACAGCATAGCTTGTAAAAGTTGTCTCCCATTTGCCCTTAGCTCATTAGATGTTATCTTTCTGCTGAAGATGAAGTTAATTACCTGGGAGCAAGTGATGGTTGGATCAATGAGCATTCACTTCAATGTATATTTTTGGACTTGTCCATGTGTGGAATTATACTTTTAGCCTCTGGATCTCCCTAGAGAATTGGTACTTGCTAACTAGGGAGACTGGAGACTGAGATTTGCAAAAAAAAAAAAAAAGATGAGATAATGCATCATGGGAGGCTGACAATTTAAGACCAAGTTCCTGACTTCAAAATCACACAGTTGCTCAAAAGCAACAAAAGACCAACAAAAAATTTTACTTCACAAATATATATGATTTGAAGCCCCCTTAATGCTAAAAAGTGGACTCATCCTTTTATGAAAATAACTTTCCAATATTTTTTCTGGTATTGAAAAATAAAATTAAAAAAAAAAAGATAGAAGAAAACACCCTTATTTCTTTAGCAGTGTATAAACTCTGATCAGCTTGAGAGGAGAAATTCATTTTATAGGGAAATTTGACAATGCTGCTGATGATGCACTGTATGTCTGTGGCTCTATAGATAACTTCAGCCTGAGGGGGTCTTAATCTGATGCCTTTCACGAGTGGTAAATTGACATCAAAAATATGAAAAAGTTAGACATGGGCTAAGAACACTCCTTTGTGCAATTTACTAAATTTTCTTCTTTCCATGCATTTTTTACTTTTAAAAAATATCCTCAAACTCCTTAAGATAGAGAATAGCACAGTGCTTATTGGCACAGATCTTATTCAGAAAGGCATATAAAGAAGCCCTTAACTTTTAGGTGGAACTTAATTCCTTTGGGTTCAATAGAAAGCATGAAATAAAATGAAAGCAAATATGTACTTAACATCTTCCTGGATAGTGCTGCTTTTGTATCATCATACAGACTCTATTCTTAGCAGAATTTGTAAAAAATTGTTTTTATATAAGAAGTTGTTAAAAAATAGTTGCTATTTTAGTTGTGAGAGTATTTCTTACTACCTTTTATAATATGTTCTTACATACATAGATTATGATTTAATCTTTACTGAAATCTGTTTTAGTAATGTGAATGAAAATAAAAAATAAACTGCATAAGTTTTCTGAATTGCAATACAGCAAGTGTTAGATATAACAAATGTGTCCAAGTGAAACATTTACGTAGATTAATAGTACTGTAACTGTAATTTCTTGTAGACAAATAGAGGAAAACTTGCTTTAATTTGTTTCCAGTCTCTCAATGCATCTATCATATTGCTTTTACATACATAAATTTAACTAAATTGACATCATAGGAACTTACAAAGCTATAATACAATTTTTATTTGTGCAATTGCAGACAAAACTGGTTCATATTGATCTTTAAAACCTAATGTGGAACCATTCCTCCCAACTCAACTTGATTTCAGCACAAAATACCACAACAGAGGAATAAGTCTTGACTGCTATAGCTATAAAATCTTGTCTTAGCTACAGTATAAACTAGTTTGAGTGTGCTTGGTGATATCCTTACCAATCATGATCAGCTGAAAATAATAATTTTTGTTTTTAAATACTGGCACAAAAGTTACTGGCTGTACCGGATGCTGGCTTGTGTTAAATGCTTGCTTAAATGTGCATGTTTCCTAGTGTGCTTAGTTAAAGAAATATTTGGTGGGCATTTGTCTGTGGATTCATCCTAATGAGACCACACACAGGAAGAAATTCTTCCTGTTTGGAGGATTAGATGCAGTATCAAAATTTTAGGAAGTGTCAAAGTAATTGTTTTGCAAACTACTTTGTCAGAGTATTATTCTGACTTTGTCTTGCAAATTCACAAAACTAGAAAGTATAATAGGTATCTTACTCTCAGGTCCAGCCACTGAAAATACTAGAAGAAAGCTTATACAATGAATCACCACTATCCTGAAGTTTGTTTATTTTCTCACTTAGATTATAAACTAAGTAGATTCTAGGGGGAAGTTACTTTAAAAAAATTGTAAAGTGTATATTTCTAGAAAGAATAACACAAAAACTTTTCAAAATCCAGCCAATTGCTTGTACAGAACAATTTGCAAAGCAAAATCCTTTTAGACTTCAAAACGTTGACATCGACTGGATGAAGAGGAAAAATATTCTGTTCAGCTCATCACTTACTTGACCATAGTTATTTAATTCTTTTGAAATATTTAGAAAAATGTGTTCAGACTCTGATGTGCGACTTTGTTCCCTATATTTTGTTACAGTATTTCAGTGCTAAGGTAGGAAAAAGTTGGTGCCAGCCCGAGGATAGATTCAGTCTATTTTAACAAAAAAACCTGCTCAGCTTTATTATCCATATAATAGATCTACTGGAAACCAAGCACAGTTTTGAACACACACTTTTCCCATTCCCATCAAGCCAGCATCTTTAATTCATGACAGATTTTACTGATGTGCCAGAGACAGAAAAAAGGGGTGGAGAGGAGGAAGAGCACTGTTGAACAAGCGTACTCAAGATGTGCCTCCCTAAAGCAGCATTTTCAAAGCCATAAAGTGCTCATTTTCATAAATTGAGTAAGTCTTTAAGTGCTTAAAGATATAAGGCAAAGCTGCTGACATAGCACTGTTAAATTTCCTTAGAGAAAATGAGTTCTGGTTGGGAGTAACTGTAACAGAGACTTAAGGATTTTGACACTAACAGATTATGGCTACACTCAGATTTTTTTTTTTTTTAATNTTTTTTAATATATAAAAAAGATTGGTCAGATATTCTTCAGCAGAGAAGGGACTACATTAATATTTAGTTAACACTGAAATAGTAAAGGCAGAAGTCAAATTCTATCAGTATATTGGGGGGAAAAGAAAATATATCAACATTGTACCATGTTAGACAATAAGATCATGAGAATTCTGCAGCTAAAACATTACCATGTGCAGTTTTAAATAAAAAAGTTAAGTATGTTTGTTAACTTAAGAAGAGAGAAGGGAGAGATAACCCTGTCAGCCTTGAATTTTTAATCAGTAGAAACAAGCCAGGAAAGAAATAATTCTTTGTGTGTGAAAGCAGATGTTTATACCAGGTCTCAAGCTGAGCTCTCTAAGAGCTTTCTAACATGTTCATGCTGTCTGTGTAAGGTTAAAAAAAAACCCACCAAACCCCCACCCCCCTAAAAAAAGGAGAGTAAACTAGATCAATAACAAGAGTTTGGTTTTGACAATCTTACTAGACCTATTGATTAATATTTTCTCCATATTTCATTCATGTTTTTGCCTAGTGGAGTGCTTTTATTATTGCTTTTGTTGTTTAGCATGAAGTTACTGACAGGTATGTTAGTTTGAACGGCTTCCAGATTTATTATTCCATCATTATTTTCAAGGTTAGGTTGATAGAAAACTATTAAATACTTCTCCCTTCACTTATCAAGATCCAAAGGAGGTAGTTCCAGTCTAGAGAGATTGTGTCACTTCAGAATAAAGTTCCTTTGAGCACCAAGCACGCCAAGAGCTCTACAGTACAGTTTCTGCCCAGAAATTATATACTGATAAAGCAAAGTCTCTGTCCTTTTTAGGACTTCTCTATCATGATTTATCCTGATATAGGCTGCCACTAAGGTGTTAGAATCCTGCTCAAACCTCACAAAGCTAGGTTTTCATGATAAAGTTGACTTATTTTTTTTTAAGACATAAAAAACTGATTTATGGCTCACTAGATCTCATATATACAACATTTTTCCCATCTTTAGACTGCCTGATATGTGTAAAGAACATCTTGGGACTAAAAGGAGAGATGAATACATAATCTGCTTATTCTTAGCATCTCTGGCTTTTTTATTAGAACTGATGAATTAATATATCTGATGTAAATCTTTTGATAGACTATGCATTGGAGAAATAGTTTTAATGGTGCAGACTTCCTTCCCCCCAATAGAACTATAGCTGTAAAAGCAGTAAAATCCAAAATTATTGTGATTTAAAAGTATTCAAGTAAGTACTGTTGTCACAGTTTGAAGGTCAAAAAGCCTTAGTCTTTGAAATCAGATTTAAAAACTAATTAATTCCTGAATAAGGGATATAAGTATTTATATTGTAGTTAGAGCACACAACTTCTATCTGCAGTCTCAAGACAGCAATTTCTTTGTGATGACTTGTCATACTTATCATACATGCATATGTAAGTACAGTGAAGGTAAAAAGCTGAAGAGATACATTAGAGCTAAATGGACATCAAATCTCTATCCTATTAGTAATTCATGAAAACATGCCATGTTAAACAAAGCAACTAGTTAAAGCCATTCAGACTACTGATAAAGGTAAAAAAGCACCCTGATGTACTGCTGCTTTCAAGTACAACACTGTAGGAAATTTGTGTGTGTCAACACAGGCCCACTCCCTGGAAGCAGGAAGCAGCAGAAAATAAGTGGGTAATTTGCTCTCTCTGAAGAGATGCTTAAGAGGAGTTCATGACTTCCTCTTCTGAATAACATTCAGATCTAAGCCTGACTTACAATGGGAAGAGAAAACTGTCAGAGGTAAACAATGTTCACTACTTCTTCCTGATCGAGGCATCTGCATAATGACACCATTTCTTCATCTGGCTATACTTAACCTCTAGTTGGTTTAGTTTGATTTGACTTTTTGTTCTGCTTTGTTTTCTTCAGGGGTGTTCTTACACATACTAGAACCACAGTCTTCTATCAACAAAATCTGCCCTTGATCTTTCCCCTAGTACGATCCCACTTTCCTGTTGTGGAAACAAATTATATTGGGTGTAATATGCCTGAGTACAATGTAATGGATTAAGCTTGCTGCCAACATTATTTTCTTGTAATGATTTCCATAGACTTTTCTCAGGTTTTCTGTACCCTCTCTGCTTTTAAGATAAGAAGAGACTTCAGTGACATTGGGTTTTTTTGACTCTTCAGAAGTTTTTAAACACGCCTTTTTTGCACAGGGAAAAGAGCACGCACACACAAAAAAGAAAGGATTGTGAGAAATTTTGTTTTATTGTTTTGGTGTTTCTGGCCTGAATACCAGGGAACATTTCCACCTTTTTTTTTTCCTTATCTCCGGCCTTCCAGCATTAAAATGTAATTAAATACTTTCAAATAGGAAAAGTGAAATTTTCAGTTTTGTGGGGACATTTACTGAATATTCATACTTCATAAAGCCACCAGCCCTTAGTTGCTCCAAAATGTGGTTGTAGGGACTAAGTTACACAGTAACTAATCAGAATAAGCCCTATACCTTGAAGCATTTAAAGGGTAAAGCAGGAAAATTGTAATACATAAGTGTTTCCATGTGATACTTGAAAGGGTCATTCTTTCTTGCTATAAATTTTATTTTAATTTTTTTTTCAAATAATGGCATTATTATGCTGAACAGGGTGCAATATGGAGCATGGCTAAGCATGAAAACATTTTGATCTGTTCAAAAACCTGAGCGTGTGGCAGAGAGACAGAAAAAGTAAATATCCATAACCTTCTTAAGAGCAGTACTTGTAGGACTAGTGGCAGGGTCAAGGAAATGGAATAGGAATTTCAGTTCTAACAATGTTAAAATTCTTAATGTTAGTAGACAGTGAGTAATGTTATTGGTACTAAAGGTTTTCCTGATGCTACTTTGCTAGTTAGTATTGTCTCTTTGCTCATTGTTGAAAGCTGGAGCCCAAAGAACTACACATTGTCATGAAAAGCAAAAAATTCTATTATAAATATTACAGAAGATTTTAGAAATACAATTACAGAAGATACAGTTTTCTGATGTAGAGTTTGGATAGAGGGATGTCCCAAGTATTCATTATACCAATCCTGCAAAGCTTTCCTGTATTAAATGGATAATATTTGAAGTTTTATGGGTAATATTTTTAAGGGTTTTTGCAAGAAGTAGCGCTTACTTTTGTCTTTCATTAAAAAAATAAAAATCTTCATATTAGGCTTTCTTGGTAAGCTGGTAAGAATTTAGTTGTGAGATGTGACGTTTGAGATAAATGCAAATAAGAATATTTGAATGCAAGTATGGACTTCAGCTTTGTTCTGAAGTTCAGCTTTACATGTAGAAGCAGTCTATAGTCTCCAGAGCAGCACTTACCTTCCTTAATCACAACATTACCTTCTTCCAGCAATTTTTTGCATTGCTTGCTATGAATCTTTAGACTGATTCAAGAAATGAGTCTGGAGGTTAGCACTCAGGAAGCCATTAAGTGACTACTGTGTAACAAATGTATTGCAGAAAAAAATAATATTATCATATTCACTACAGTTATACAGGAATGCCTAGTGCAGAAAATTACAAGGGGAGAGTATCTTCCAGGAGTTTTCGGTGCAAGACCTGGCAATCTTCACATCCTTTTCACCTAGCTATAAATACAAATTCTTGTGAAAGTGCAAAACAAACAGGTGTCATTTGTTTTTCCCATCTGCTCTTCATATCAATCTCACTCTTTATTGTATGCTATTGCCTTTGCCTTCCCCTGTCTCCATCTAGCAATCACAGCCAGTTTTCCCTTGGTCCCTAGTATGCAGGCTGTGTTAGATCTGGCTCACCTTCTGCATTAATGTAGTCACAAAGCTTTTGAGTAACACCTGCCTGTTTTCCCATATCAGGACATGTCTGATATTTTCCTATCATATTCCCTTGTCAGCCAACCTCTCATCAAATCATGGCAGCACCAGTGCATCTGCTCAAAACAGTAGGTATGCTTCCTTTCTCACATACATGCTTTAAGAGTAGGGAAAATTCAATGATCAGTCTCAATGTGCTACAGGTTTGGAAAAAGTCTTAAGCAAAGCCAAACTGGATGTTTTTTAGCTGAGCATATAAATCTGACTACTTTGTTTTTTCTTCTCTGATGACAAACCCTGTGTCTATCTTTCACATCTTAAGGTGACAGGACCCTGAGACCTGATATGATTTTGTCTCATATAATCATTGTAACTACTGTCATTGTCATATCTGTGAACCATCATTCCTGGCTTATGTACCGCTGGGGTTTTTTTGGTAATGCAGTAATAATCTGTGTACACTGATGACTTGGAATAGTGAACAGTGTAGACTGCAGTTTGAACTGTTCGTTTCAGAGGAGTCTAACCGGCAGAAGATGTTGTCTCTGTGCTACTCTATCACCTAACACTTTTTTTAATCATAAGAGAATATAGTCTTACATTAGGACTGTTTCATTTTCTGAGGATGGCATGACTTTTAAAGCCACAAACCAAGTCCTTAGCAGCAGAAATAGCACCAATAACTGAAGCTGTAGGAAAGTGATATGGGAGTAGAACTGACCAGTTCACAGTATTTGACTGGAGGCAACTCAGCTAAAAATGAAATTATTTTTGATATATTGAAATGCAAGTCTTTTGGAAAACAAAATGATGCAAATACAATGATAACAAAATCATGATGCTAAGAGTCAGAGTTCATGTTTTATCACCAATAATGAAGTGTATATGTCTCATAGCCTCTCATTTTACCCTTGTCTCTCTGAAGTTATCTGATCACTGGAGTCATTGTAGGAAATCAATCTGTACGCTACTAAATGCCACTATTGGTATTATCCCCATGAAGTATTTCCACAAGGCTGCTAAATTTAAGTCCATTTCTGTTAACCAAATTAGAGGGAGCACAACTACTAAGCACTGAAAAAATACTTCAATACCTGTAGCCTGTTTCTTCCACTTACCCCAAAAGCAAGCCTTTCATGTCTGGTCTTTACCAACTGTTTAGGTGCTACTAATGTAAAAGTACTTTGACTCTGTGCTTTCTAACGATAGTTTGTGGAAATACTGCCCTTTAGTCATCTTAATCTGGGAAAGATGTAGTGTGAGGGAGTTGTTTGGCAGGATTATCTTGATATCTTTTAGATAGACCCTTTATACAATAAATGAACTAAGACATCACTGCCAGAATACATCAAACAGTCCTGCTCTGAAATCCCATTTTACCAGCTGAATAATTGGCCTGGAAAATAACTTCCAGAGATTTATACTGTAATCTTCATAAAATGAGCCTTCTCTGATGCTATGGGAGGGAGCAGGGAGGGCAGTGAGGCTTGCTACATATACTATGCTCTGTATAAGGCTATTACTGGTATTAAATCAATATCAGTATTAAGTCAAACTCTGTCAGCAGACTGTGACTAAAAAAAATAGACCTGCTGTGACTTCAGATGTAGTATCTCTTGGGATTCTTATGGTGCTATATTAGCAAACAGAAGAAAAAAGAGGAAAAGTGTTGCATCGCGTTATTTTACTGCTGTTTTCCTTTGTTTAATGGTTCGTTCTGTTGTTTGTACCCCCCCCCCTTTGTTATAATTCAGTTTCCCCAATTCCCGCCTTTCCCTAATCAGTCAACCCTAGTCCCAACCCACTTTCCAGACTGTTCCCTGTCCTTCTCCCTAATCCCCTCCCAAGCCTATGTCAATCCCTCCTAGCCCCTCCTATCCTTCCAGGATTTTCTATATCAGTCATCCCCTTCTTAGTATATGATTTGATGTTACATATGTTTCCCCGCCTATGTTTCCCCCTATTGGTTGTATGTATAATTAGTCCCGCCTTATGTTACACCCCTAAGCTGTAGCGATTGGTTGCTGTATTGTACCCTCCTCTGGGGGAGGGCCCCTATTTAAGTTGCTGCACGCCTGTATTCATTGCCTTTTGTGGTTCCCTTCCCTTCGATCCCAGTTCTCCTCCCTCCCGTTTCCCCAATAAAC